>LR750035.1:351021-368484 GCA_902729485.2 Mus minutoides | reverse complement strand
TGCCTGCACCTGCCCACTTCTGCCTGCACCTGCCCACTTCTGCCTGCACCTGCCCACTTCTGCCTGCACCTGCCCACTTCTGCTTGCACCTGCCCACTTCTGCCTGCACCTGCCCACTTCTGCTTGCACCTGTCCACCTCTGTCTGCACCTGCCCACTTCTGTCTACACCTGCCCACTTCTGCCTGCACCTACCCACTTCTGCCTGCACCTGCCCACTTCTGCCTGCACCTGCCCACTTCTGCCTGCACCTGTCCAATTCTCTCTGCACTTGCCTGCGCCTGGCTACTTCTCTTGCCTGCACCTGCTGGCTTCTCCTGCCTACATCTGTCTGCGTCCCCTGCCTGGCACCTGTATGTTTCCACTTTCCGTGAAACAGTAGGTATGAATGGCCCTCAGAAAGCCCAGCAGACTCTCCCAGTCAGGCCAGTCTATCTCCCATGGACCTCACATCTCTCTCCCATCCAATTTCCTTCCTTCCACGGCCCCTGTATCTTCTTTTAAAAATATCTTAAGTCTCGAGGATTTCATACAGTTTATTTTGATCATATGAACTCCCAACTCCTCCCAGATCTATCCTACCTCCCTACTCCCCGCAACTGAGTGTCCTTTTCATAATAACCCATCAACTCCAATCTGTGCTGCCCATATAAACCCCTGGGTAGAAGACCATCCATGGGGCATGGTGGACCCACCAGGAGCCACATCCTTACAGAAAACTGACTCTGCCTACCCACCAGAAGCTATCAGCTGTCCATAACACTTCAGTTAGGGGTAGGAGTGACCCCGGCCCCTTGTTCCAGTGTTCTCGCCAAGTTTCATGGCCTAGAGAGCTGACTGATTTTTAACTAGAGTGGGAATGACCGCCTGTGTAAGAGGATGACCTGCAGAGACTGCATGCAGTTGAAGAACTAAATTGCTGAGTGTGAAGGTGTAGGCATATGGAAAGAAAAGAACTAAACCCTACTAGATCACTACAGAGTTGGAGGGAGGTCTGTCGAGGCTCTCATGAGTACAAAGCATGTTCCCACAGCATGGCACAGAGGTGGCAAGACAGCCCAAGCCATGCAGAAACTCTACTAGGCCACATCCCAAGCATGCTGCGGGGGCAAGATCACACTACCCAGGCGACGGATGGAGCTCCTGATCTCCTTGGTGAAGTTGGAGTTGGACAAGGTCGTCCTCCGGGAAATGAGGACAGGGATGCGGGTGGTTGCGGGACGATAGCTGGGCACATTGGGGAGGTGCTCAGCTGGGTTTGGAGGGCCAGGTCTGGGGCCCTCCTGGCCAGGTGGCTGGTCCTGGACCAGGCGATTCAGCTCCATGTTCAGGCCTGGTTTAGCCATGGTACTGGGTCCCGAAGGCGGCAGGCAGAGGCGTGATCCTGGAGACTGTAATCAGGAGCTGAGTTGTGGTGCAGGCAAGGCTCCTCCCCAGCAGGGACATAGACCAGCCTAGGACCTGCCTGTGTTGCAGCAGCCCAGCCCAGGTCTGAAGCACCCACTCCTGTCCCCAATGCTCAACACTAAAAGCATCACCGAGTCACCTGGATAATTCACCCTGTGGCTTCAAAACAATTCTTGGAGTCCTGGGTCTGCTGACCAGCCACAGTACTATTCGCTGCATCAGATTCAAAGGATCCCAGACTCAGAACCTCAGAACCTCAGCTCCAGTGTGCTGAGATCAGTACAATCTTTCTGTTCAAAGAACCCCTGCAGCCAATTCATCATCCTTCCAACCAGAAACACTGCATTAGAACCCTAGGGTCAATAAACTGCTTACTAAAATCAACTGAGGTCACTTATGTGGTCCTGAAGCCCAGCCTTGCTCCAGGTATCTAAGAAGTAAGGCTCAAAGCTGTTGTGTCAAATGCTAACATGAAGACAAATCACCTGACAGCAGGCAGATTCCGGCTCCACGGGGCTTGGTAGGACCTGAACTCTGCATCTCTAACCAGTTTCTAGGAGATACTGAAACCATCAGCTTTTGAGTAGTGATGAACACTACCTTCCCAGACTACCTGGGACAGAGGACAGAGCCAGCCTGGCTGCTTGTACCTTACATCTCTGTGGATGTTCAATGCCCAGCCTGGACACTATAGGTTCCTACAGACAAGTGTTGATGTCAATAGAGAAAACTTTTGAATGAATGACAGGTAGAGCTGCCGTTTAGCCTGCGTGGGAGGTCCTAGCACTGTTCTACTATTAGAGCTCTGGGTCTCTCAGAAAGGAGGAGCCAGAAGCAAAAGTAGTCTGCGCCGTCACGTTTGGCCTACTCTGGGACACACCACACGCCTCAGTTCTGTTATTTGTAAAATAATCTATCGGCCTTACTAGGTAACTCAAGGACCAGCAGCTTGAAGAACAGAACACTGGGGGTGCATAAGTAATGCCACCCTGCTGGCCAGGATGTCATCTGTCCAGAGGTGATGGTCTAGCCTCCTCCTTAGCACCCAACCCCTAGAAGTCCCAGCTGTGGTGGTTTGAATGAAAATAGCCCCCCATAGGTTCATAGGGAGCAGCACTACTAGAAGGTGTCACCTTGTTGGAGGAAGTGTGTCACTGGGGGTGGGTTTTGAGGTTTCAAATGCTCAAGCCAGGCCCAGTGTCTCTCTTCCTGCTGCCTGCAGGTCCAGATGTAGAACTCCCAACTACCTCTCCAGCACCGTTTCTGACGTTATTCCCAACATGAAGATAATGGACTAAACCTCTGAGCCTGTAAGTCAGCTGCAATTAAATGTTCTCTTTTATAAGAGTTGCCGTGGTCATGGTATCTCTTCACAGCAATAGAACACTGACTAAGACGCCAGGCCCGGGGTTGAGGTGCTAGAGAGGGTCACAATACAAAGCTGGGTATAACTGCAGCTCCCTGCCCAGAACATTATCAAAAAGATGGGGGTGTGGCCACAGAGATGGGCATGGTTGAGCCAATCACGGGCACTGCCCCCTCCACCTCAGGGTCTCTGCACAGCTTATACTGCATTCTCCTTAAGAGGAGGTGGCATGAGGGACCAGCAGGGCCAGACTCTCCCAACATTCTGGGAATCATTTCCCCATTATCTTTGAAGGACATCATCTCGTTGGAATAATGTGGCTCCAAGACACAGAGGAAGGTCTTCACCCAGGACAGAATGATGGGGGCCCAGGCAGGAAGGAGATGAAAGGTATGGAAGAGGACTCCCCACCTCAACATGTCACCAGCCTTAAAGTCCTTAGAGCATAATATACAACTTCACTTCTACCTGTTGAGTTTGTGGCCTCCCCTTCCTCCTTCTTCTCCTCTTCTTCCTCCTTCTCTTCCTTCTCTTCCTCTTCCTTCTCTTCCTTCTCCTCTACCTTCTCCTCTTTCTCTTCTGGCAACTCCTGCAGAGACACATAGAAAGGACACTGAGTGCCTCAATGAATTCCACCCAACTCCTACCCCACCCAACCAGAGCATCTTCTGGTTCCAAGAAGGCAGCTTAGTAGAGGGCAGTGTCTAGAAACCTAAGGTCCTAAATCCAGGTTTATCTTACACATTGAGAGGACCCCCATGAGACCCTGTTCATGAGGATAAAGCTACCTAAGCAGCCACCCCCAGAATCTTTACTCCAGGATCACATCTCCCTTAGTATGTCAGCCTCTTAGGGTCATACCTCCATCCCACCCACCCCACCTCCCACCGCCGCTAAAATTTCAGCTTTCTCTGTCTTATGGACAGTTCACCAGCAAACCCTATTCCCACCCTTTCATCAAAGGGCTTGGCACTCTCTACCTGGATCGATGCTAGCTCTGGCGGTGTCCTTTCTAGTGGGCACTCTTCCACATCAGGCTGCACCACCAAACAGCTATCCAGCAGGACACTGTGACACAAGGGGCAGAGGAAAGAGGCAATATTAGTGGAGGCCAGCATTTCCAAATGCTGCGGAAGGCTAACTCTGACCAGAAACGGCCGACACGGAGCTGTCACAGGTTATGTCACATCCACGCTGACAGTCTGAGACAAGGAACTACAATGAAGCTCACACTTATATACAGGGAAAGAGGGCTCCCCCAGGAAGTGGCTTAGACACTGAGCCTTGAGGGTGACTTCAGACATGGGAAGAGGAGCAGCCCAGAAAGAGGACACCATAGGTGACACCCAAAGGAGCACCTCTGGGATGAAGCCCATTCAGAATACACACCCCAGGTGTCCTCAAGTCTGAAGGAAACCTTGGTGGCTGCGCGTAGGGAAAGGGATTGTAAGGAAAGCAAGGGCTGAGGTGTAGCTCAGGGTAGAACACTTACCCAGAGCACGTGAAATGTCCTGGTTTCTGTCCCCAAAATGGGGGTGGGTGGGGGGCAGGGAGGTGAAGTGCCTGACCGAAATCACTAACCTTAACCCAAGGCCCTTGCTGTTTCCTCCTCATAAGTTCAGCACCAACAACAGTACAGTTCTAAGGGCGTCTGACGTCACTGGCCCAGAGGGCAAGTATACATGAGTGACAGGGTCAAGGGTGGAGGAGGTCCTGGAAGGGCAGGGAGGAGAGTGACAAACAGGAGAACTCTCGTCCCTGTGAATGGGGCCCTACTCTGTTTGGAATGAGGGACAAGAGATTTCAGATCTCCTCATTTTCCGGAGAAGTCCAAAGCAGGTTTTTCCTGATATTTGAATGCTGTGTTAGCATGAGTTTGTCCAGAAGAGCTAGGCTATCCCAGCACTCAGGAGGTTGAGGCAGGGGGATCAGAAGTCCAAGACCAGCCTTTGTTATATAGCAAGTTTGAGGCTGAGCTACATAAGAACCTATCTCAAACTCCCCACCCCACCTCACCTCATCACTCCCCCAGAGCAAGCCTGCACACACACACACACACACACACACACACACACAAAGATTCTGCCTCTAGGAAGAATTGAGTCCTTAGATGTCTGGGTATGACCTCCTTGTTAGAATGATAACTCAGAACTAGAACGGTTATCTGAGTGCATATGTGAGTATATGCGAGTGTGCGTGTGTGTGTGTGTGTGTGTGTGTGTGTGTGTGTGTGTGTGTATATCTGTGTGTATCTGTGTGTCTGTGTGTCTTTGAATAGGGTCCAGGTTCCGGCTTAACCTAGAACTTGCCATGTATTCGAAGGCTGACCTAGAACTTGTGATCCCCCTGCCTCACTTCTCTGGTGTTGGGATCCCAGGCACATACTGCCAAGGCCAGATTCTAATGTGTCTTTTGTAGTTAGAACTAGGTAGGCCTTGGTTCCTAGCAGCCCTACCTGACCCTCAGAGCCCTGTCCCTAGAGATTCACAGATGTCCCAAGGTACCATATGTTCCCAGAGGGGCCATGTCTCAGCTCTCCTCAGGTGGGTAAGCAGGGGCTGGGACAAGATGGAGTGGCGTCTGTATGAAGCCTGCTGCCAGGGATGGTGACTGAGTCTGTGATTACATGGCCACGGCTGCTTCCATGACTTGTGAGTCAGACTCCATGAAAAACTCTTTACAATATTATGATCCCCTGCTTCTTTATCCAAACAGCCCCTGCCAGGGTTGTGGTGAGATGGTGCCAGCACTTCAGCTTAGAGAACAGGCTCAGAGAGGCCCACAGGCAGCCTCTGGTCACACAGCCTGCTCAAGGTGAGTCCAAGTGTGTGTGCTAGCTCCGCTGCGCTCCAGCCACGAGCAGTGTCTGACTGCCTCGTGCCAGATGTTGATCATGTCCCAGTACATCAGACTTTATGGGTCTTTTTGTCTCTAGAAATATGTTTAAATTACTTCACAATGGCACTTTATGAAGAAAATGTTCATTTATACCTTGCAATGTTTTCTTACGTCTAAAAGTTCTTTTGGTCTGTTTTTAGGAGAAATGAACAGTTTCTTATGTTGGCAAGTTTGCCTAACATGTGTAAGCCCTAGCTAGGTTCAGTCAAGGTAATATTCTTTTTTTTTCTTTGGTTTATTCGAGACAGGGTTTCTCTGTATAGCCCTGGCTGTCCTGGAACTCACTTTGTAGACCAGGCTGGCCTCGAACTCAGAAATTCACCTGCCTCTGCCTCCCGAGTGATGGGATTAAAGGCGTGCGCCACCACGCCCAGCCCAAGGTAATAGTCTAATATTCTCTTGGACCTCTAACGTACTCTGTGCTATGCCTCCTGCCACAAGCACAAGCTGGCCTCCTGTAGATGGACCTCCTGCGCTTAGGGCCTGAGTGGGCTCTTTTAAAAACAGCCCCAGTCTGCAGCACTGGCCAGAGGCCTCCCAGTGTCAGGTCTCTGGCCTTGGGCAAGGAACCTGGAACTCTGGGGCATCCTGTTTATTCCTATGTCAAAAAACAAAACAAACACACAAACAAACACCTCAAACCAAAACAAAAACAAAAACAACCCCTCCCCGCAAATAACAGGGCCTTGCGTGGGCTGTTGGAAGTCAGAGGGTTAGACCCTGAGATAGAAAAGCCATAAGAATGCCAGTTTTTATCTCTGGATTATCTCTGGATTCTTCTGGTTCCTTGGTGAGATGCTGTCTTTGTCTGCATTTCACTTTGGAGGAGCCAGGCCCAGCCTTGCACTTCCTGGCAGGGCAGCCGAAATCACAGCTCAGAACCTCAGTATGCCTATCCGGGAAGTGGGCTCAGAACCTGACATTCCTGTTGTCTCAACAATGTCTAGCAGCTCTTATTATCACTGCTCACAGCAGTCTGCCCACTGGCCTCTGCAGCAGGTTAGGATACCGCAGACAGGCTTTGATAAACAACTTCAGCTAGCAAATCAACTCCTGGTGGCCCTGTTGCATTACCAAGGGCTGCTGAGGGGTCTGTGTATCAAGGCCATACTGCTGCTACTTAACCCAGGATTTGCCATGCCTCCCTCTTGTTTAACAGTAGCTCCCTCAACTTCTAGAAAGTTCCCAAGTCCCAGGGATCTCTGAGCAGATCAGAGAAGGGCTGAGGTAGGCTTCCAGCAGGCCCCCAACTTCTGGGTGAAGGATTAAGATGGCTGGCATCTACATTTAACAATCTTCTCCTCCCCCACCCACCACAGGCCATGCCCCCCAAGTTCAGGTCTTCCGGTCACCTTCAGCATGTTCCTCCTCTGAAATTCCAGCTCAGGAGGAAGAGAAGACAAGAGTTCAGGGCCAGGAGCGGTCACCTACTTGGGTCTTTCGGGCTCTGCTGGTAGGAAGGGCCATGTCGCAGTAGGTCAGCTTGGGGCTGTGACAGTGAAGCCAAGCCTGGGACGGGAGCATATGAGTGGAACCGGGAGAAGCCCTGGGTCAGCCAGGACAGCAGCTTCTAAGATGCTGTGATTGGCTCAGCGCGGAGCTGGTGTCCTTCCTGGTTCTAGCCACACCAAGGGGCTGCTCGGAGAACTGCAGGAACGCTCCAGGGAGGTCAGGTGGGGACCATGGGCCAAGGTTGCTAGGAAAAGCAGAGCTATTGCCTGCAGGGACAGGGTTGCTAGGCGACCATCTGTGTTACCAGGGCCTTCGCGTCATCAGTAACCTGTGTCTCTGCAAAGCTGGCCAAGGGCATCCTTCCCCAGACAGTAACAGCCCAGCCCAGGCCTATCCCCAGCTTCAGATCTTATGTGTAATCCTGGGACCACTGACTGTCATCAGAGCGTTGTTCTTCCTTGGGCCTAGGGGCCCAAAGGCTCTCTGAATTTAAAGCTGTGAGTGACCACTTGTATAGATGAATGTGTGCCTGAGGTGTGTGGGCTGTGTGGACACATGCCAACGTGCACATGGGTACCTTTATGCGCACATGTGAGACTGTGTGATAATGCATGTGTATAAATGTGTGAGTATGCAGTCAGTGTGTGCCATACACATAGGCATGCATGCCCATGTCGCTATGTCTTGAGGACACATGTATAGCCATGGGAACATTTGTGTGGGCCCTATATAGTCATTGGCCTTCAGAGGTGTCTGTATTCAAGAACAGGGCACATGTCAGAATTTTCAAGGAAGACCCAGAAGGCTTAGAAGTAGGGGTCACGTGTTTAATTTCCCTCAAAAGGAAGACTTTCACAATACTAGGTATGAGATGGAAAGTTTATTTTAAAAAGATGTATGTAGTGGATGTGTGTGGTATATGGGCACATATATGAGCATGTTTGTATGAGTGTTCACACAGGGTTGTGGTATGTGGAGGCCTGCAGTCTCCCTCTATCACTTTCCACTCTCTTGGTTGAACTCAGGTCTAATCCAACTGACTAGCCTAGTTGGCCAGCTTGCTCTGGGAATCTCATTTCCATCTTTCAAAGGTTAAATCATGGCAGGCCAGGCCACCATGTCAGCTGCCATTTATGAGTATCCTGGACATCTGAGCTGTCTCCCCAGCCCTGAGAAAGACAGGTCTTGAGAGGAGATGAGGTGGTAAGTATTGGAGAACTCAGAGGTAGGCAAAGAGAAATTGTGGATGGCTGTTATGGTTGGGAAGGCAACAGGTAAAGTGAGCAGGACTGCCCTGAGAACGGCTGTTACCCCCCAGGACTCTACCCCAGCTCTTATGTGGTTTCATGGTTAACTGTTTCTTGACTAGGGATGAAGTAGTCCAAAGTGGGAAGAGAACATTAGTCACCAGTGTGTCCTTACTCCAGACCTGTTACAACACCCATCTCTGTGACCCCTCTGCAAGGGCTGCTATCGCCCCCTACAGCTGTGGAGGTGGCCACTGGAGAGGGAAGCCACTTGCCAGGTACCATTTCTGGAGCAGAGCTCTGCTCTGAAGATTTATGGTGTTGCCCGGCTTCAAGCTCTGGCCAGAGAGACAACCCAGGGGTCACAGGACTGGGTGCAGTATTGTGGCAGTGGGTGACATGGCAAATACAGGGAATGAGGTAAGGTATTAGAGTAGGGGACAGATAAGTTTCCTCTGTCCACAGCAGCTTCTCCCCGCTCTCCCTGCCCACATCTCTCTCTAGCACACCTGCCAGTGATACCACTTTCCTGATCACAAATCTTAACTGTTCCCAGTGGCTTTTGGGAAACCAGGTCAAAGGCTGTCACAGCCTGCTTCAGGAACCCCATGGCCCTTCCCTGGTGGAGTCCTTCAGACCCTCCTCACTGCCCATCCCTGGTCATGACCTTGGCTTGTGCTCTCTCCTCATTCATCCCCTGCCTCCTCCTAGTCCACAGCTCCCCGCTCTGTCAAATCTTACCCCAGGTCTCCAGCTCCTAACTAGGTCAGGGATCTAGTTCCAATTTTTAAATCTATTCAAAATGCACTGTGTGGACTTTGATGCTTCCACTATATGGATGTGGGAATCAAGTATTACTGGACAACAGAGCAGAAACCAGAGCAGCTATAGACACTATTTGAGGCCACACAGGGGCACGTGTGTGTGTGTGTGTGTGTGTGTGTGTGTGTGTGTGTGTGTGTATGTACATGTGCATATGTGAATGCATACATAGGGGAGACAACCCTGGTTTTGCTGTCAAGAGAGAAGTACTCTGAACTCAGTACATGTGTTCACTCATTGTCATGGTTTGAATATGCTTGGCCCAAGGAGTGGCACTCTTTGGAGGTATGGTCTTGTTGGAGTAGGTGTGTCACTGTAGGTGTGGGCTTTAAGACCCTACTCCTGGCTACCTGGAAGCCAGTCTTCCACTAGCAGCCTTCAGATGAAGACGTAGAACTCTCAGCTCCTCCTGCACCATGCCTGCCTGGATACTGCCATACTCTTACCTTGATGATAATGGACTGAACCTCTGAGCCTATAAGTCAGCCCCAA
Source organism: Mus minutoides (assembly GCA_902729485.2). NCBI lineage: Eukaryota > Metazoa > Chordata > Mammalia > Rodentia > Muridae > Mus > Mus minutoides. The sequence continues at coordinate 358,802 of LR750035.1, read as the reverse complement.
TTAAATGTTGTCCTTATAAGAGTTGCCTTGGTCATGGTATCTGTTCGCAGCAGTAAAACCCTAACTAATAAAGATGTGTATCTATATGTCATTACTATTATATTTATTTAATGCCTATTGTATATTAGGCATTGTTCTCAACTCATTGAGTAGTGAAAACAGGGTCTCAAATTTCACAGGGGTGCACCTCTGTGAGTTGAGGGGTAGACATGGGGCAGTGAGTTCCTTTTGAACACAGTGGGGACCCCAGCTTTCCGGGTCCTCTGTTTAATGCTTGACAGTGCTCAGCACAGAGCAAAGGCAGACAGCATTCCACCCCAGGAGCCATAAGCCCCACTGCCCAGGACAAGTGACTCACATAGGCTCTTCTTCTTCCTCCTCCTCTTCTTCCTCCTCTTCCTTCTCCTCTTCCTCCTTCTCCTCCTCTTCCTCTTCCTTCTCTTCTTCTTCCTTCTCTTCCTCTTTCTTCTCCTCCTCCTTCTCTTCTTCCTTCTCCTCCTCCTTCTTCTCTTCCTCCTCCTTCTCTTCCTCCTCCTCTTCCTCTTCCTTCTCTTCCTCCTTCTTTTCCTCATCCTCTTCCTGCTCCTCATCTTCTCTTTCCTCTTGAATCTGCGTCAGCTCCCTGAGTCAGGACCAGAGGAAAGAGGTGAGCCCCCACGCAGGCTGCTCCAGTCCTCTTCACCCCACCTTTGACATCTGTCCAGCAAAGCTCCAGCTGAGAACTCCACGCCAGTAACCTCAGGCTCTTTCTAGCCACAGCCTTCCTATATCGTGCTGGTGGTGGCTCAAGCACAGCGCTGAGCTTTAGTGAGCCTCAGTTTCCCCTTATGTGTTTCTTAGCAATGCAGGTCATCATAATAATCCCGTCCTTTTTGGCATGCTTCCTAGACAGGGAAGTCTAGGAAGATAAGTATATGTGCTAGGCCATGTTTTGTATACACAAACAGAGAAGGGGTTGTCTTGGTTAGTCTTAGTTATCAACTTGACATAGCTCAGAGTCATCTGAGAGGAGAAGCCTCTATTGAAGCCTAGATCAGACTGGTCTTTGGGTATATCTGTGGGAGACTGTCTTGAGTATTAATTTGCATAGGTAGGCCTAGTCCACTGTGGGCAGTACTATTCCCTGGGCAAGTGGTCGTGGACAACATGAAATGCTAGCTAAGCATAAGCCTGGAGAACAAGCCAGAAAACAGCATTCCTCCATGGTTTCTGCTTCAAGTTCCTGCCTGACTTCCCTCAATGATGAACTATGACCTGGAGGTATAAGCAGAAATAAACCCTTTCCTCCCCTATATTGCTTCTCAACAGAGTGTTTCATCACAGCAACAGAATGAAACTAGAACAGGGGCTCCCATATATACTTGTCCCCAGATTATCTCAGAAATGGGGCCTGGTAGCCATGTGTCTAGGGGCTGAGGGTGGTGGGGCAGGTGTGGTCCTGCACTGGGCTCTTTTGTGTCTTCAGGATTCCACACTGTATGCCTGTATCCTCAAGCACTTTCCTAGAACTTCTCTGTTTTCCCACCTGGGCATCTCCACTATGGCCTCACTCTCTTCTTCATGAGCTGGAGCCACCTCTGTCTCCTGCAGGCTGGCGCCATCTTCCTGCTGGGCATCCTCCCAGCAAGAGTCCACTTCCTCCAGGACAAGATCATGCTCCATCTGTTCCACGGGGAGGATGTTGACTGCAGGGAATAAAGGGGAGCCATTTGTGGGGTGAAGAGGGCACCGTGTGTCCCTAAGTCCTGAGGGTCCATCCTGGGAGTCCCACCCCAGTGTCTTGGCTCCTAGTTGGCTGTGTTACCAACAGGATCATAAGCAGCCAGCTTAATACCCCAGGGATGGCCTTAAACAACATAACTACGTATCCATCCTCCTCCCTTGACTCTCTGCCTTTTTCTCCCTCTTGGGATCAAGCTCTGGTTACAGCTGTCTGAGCTTGCTTTCTATCATGGCTTATCTGCTTAGAGGTTTTGATCAGAGCAGAGAGAATATTCTACTCAGTGCCACAGCTGATGTCAAAGGACCCAGACTAGACACTTCACCGTCCCCAGAGGACAGGTGCCCTAGATTGTCCTAAGGGCTACAGAGAAAGCCTGTTCCTTGCCTATTTTCTGGGTGCCATTTCTTGGTGACAGCATGTCTGTGAGCTCGACAGCTGTTTCTGAAGACCGTGTGTCCCTCCGTCTAGGCTTAGAATCTCCACTCTCCAAGACAACGTGACTTCCATGGGGACATGGAAAATAATTACAGGTGCCTGTGACTTCTAACAGTTCTCTGTGTATCCCGACCCCTGACCAGAAAAATGGTGCAATCCTGTGCTGCTCTTGGCAGCAGTAGGTTCAGACACCTGGGTGTGGTGGCTCACACCTGTAATCCTGGCACTTAGGAGGCAGAGGCAAGGCAGGGAGGATTGAGATGTGGTGAGTTCTAGGCCACCCTGGGCTACACAGGAAGACCATTTAAAAAAAAAACAAACAAAAACCAAAGATGTGGGCTCAGGACATCTCATGGGAGACCCAACTCACCCTGGGCAGGTGTCAAGGAAGGAAGGGAGACTTCCTTCATATCAGGTGTTTCTTAAAGTTCCTAGGGTCTAGCCGAGCAGTGGTGGCACACCGCCTCCCAGCACTTGAGAGGCAGAGGCAGGCGGATCTCTGAGTTTGAGGCCAGCCTGGTCTACAGAGTGAGTTCCAGGACAGCCAGGAACCCTGTCTCAGAAAAAAAAAAAAAAAAAAAAGCCCCAAGGGTCTTGGTGGCCTTCAATCCAAGCATAAATAAATAATGGTGACAGTCTATTTGGGTCTGGGAACACAAGGTCTTGCTATTCAGCCCATGCTGACTTCAAACTTTTGATCCTCCTGCCTCCACATCTGAAGTGCTGGAATTACAGAAGTGTGCCACTACGCCTGGCAGATATTTGTGACATTAAACAGGTGCTGGTATCAGGTCCTACCCTGTGACCATCAATATATAGATAGCATAGTCCCTTTCCTGAGCACTTGCCAGGCTCCAGGCTCTACACACTGGGAACTCCAAGACTCGCCTATCCTCACATCACGATTTTGAAGAAGGAAGAACCGTTTGCCCCATTTTATTCTCTGATTTTATGTTCAATTCCCATCCTAAAGATGGGATAGCACAGCCCCATTTAGCAGTTTCTCATTTGGCTTGGCCCCAGTTTCTACTCTCCCTGTAGACACCCAGGGAAACCCCAAAAGTCCTGGGGAAGTGCCACACCCACCCCAGCTCAGTTTTTCTGCACCTGATCCTGGATTCTCCTGTCCTATAAACAGCCCTGGGGTTTGACGCAGCAGCCTCCTCCAACGGTGGCCCCCAGAGCAAGAGGTGAATCTCATTCTGTTCCTTGCTACCAAGTCCTACCCAGACCTGGAGGGGGTGGGCAATGTAAGGGAGAGGACATTCCCAGCCTAAGAGAAGAATATTTTACAGGCAAAAGAGCATGCTCAGAGAGGCCGAGCCTCATGTCCAAAGCCACACAGGAAATGCGGCAACAGAGCCAGGTCTTCTGACTCTCATTTCCCTGCCACTGTATCCCACATGCCTGTGACAATCTCCCCAGGCCTGGGTCCCTGTTCCCAGTGGTGGTGTCACCGCTGTTTCTTTCTTATGAACTCTTTTTAGATGCTCTGAGCGTGAGTCCTGGGTGGTCGACCCTTCACAAGCATATCCTCTCTTCATCTCTGCAGCCAGCCTATAAGGTGCCCTTAGAATGTCCCTGTTTGCAAATAAATATGCCACAATGCTCGGCCTGGTTACCAACCAAGAAAGGCAAGGATGGGGTGTAGCTGACATGGGGCAGATGGCATCTCCATGGGAGAAACAGCTGCCTACAGCATTCCAGCCCCTCTCTGTAATAGTCAACTTCTTGTTGTCCACAACCCACCCAGGAGCCCTGGGCTGGCATAGCTCACACTATTAAATTTCACTCCTGGAGTCGTTCACAGGCATGCTACCTTCCAGTCAGCAACCTGTCTGCCCCAAAGTCACTGCACGAGATTCTGCACCAAGTCCGTGACAGCCGGCTGCTCCTGCTTTCGGGGCCAGCTGTCACAGTGTCTGGGTACCTAGATTCTCACCTGCCCAGATGCTCTGGCCTCAGGTCTCCTGAAAGCCAGGACCCAGGCTTCAATCTATCTTCTCCAGCAGGCATGGTTTATGTCACCTCTTTCCCTCTGGGCCAGGCTATGCCTCTTCCCACCTACTCTGTCCTGAAGCACGGGCTCTCCCTCAACCTACACAGCTTTGAAGGTATGGTTCCAGGCACTCCCATTGCCAAGATCACACAGGGAAGCCAGAGCCCATGGGGATGGCAGATCGCCAGGATGCCCAGGCCCCAGTCATGAGGTCCAGTGGGAGGACATTCTTCATTACTGAGAGATATGAGGCTGCTTTGAGCACATCCCCTGCCTGCAGGACTTGCTCAACCCCAGAGTAGTCTGTGTGAAGTCGGTCCCTGCTCAACCACCTTCAGGGGCTCACCATTGCCCAGAGCCTCGTCCCTGCAGCGTTAAACTTCTAGCTTTGACTTCATCATCAAGGACTTAGGATGCCAGTTAGCTGAGGTGCCCCAGTTCTTCAGCCTCGGTGCCCTCACCTCTAGGCACTTCCTGCTTTACTCTCTCTGTAAGACTGCCCTTTCTCACTGCCTGCAGGTGACAGCTGCTGTTCAGACCTTTTATGTGAGCGCAGACCAATCTGGTTTCTGACAGAAGTCAGGCCCTTCTGTGGAAAACTGATTATTTTATTTTATTATTCATTAGTTTGTTTTATTTATCTGTTTGTTTGTTTGTTTGTTTGTTTTGGAGACATGGTTTTTCTGTGTAGCCCTGGCTGTCCTAGAACTTGATTTGTAGACCATGCTGGCCTCGAACTTAGATATCTGCCTGCACCTACTTCCTGAGTACTGGGACTAAAGGTGTGCACCACCACACCCAGCTTGAAAGCTGATTTTTTTTTTTTTAAGGTTAACAATTTTGCTTCAAAAACAATCTAAATAAAGACATCTAGGGGTAGCTGGGTCCTTAGGGTACCTGGCCAATTCCTCCATCTACAACCCCAGTACCACAGACAATGCCTGTTCAGTCCACCTCTCTTTAGTACCTAAGTACAACAGGGTTATGGGGTATACTCACAATTCAAACACTTGGAGGCTGAGGCAGGAGGATGGAGAGTTGGGAGCCAGCTTGGAATGTACCACAAGAACCTGTCTAAATAAATAAAACTTAAAGACTTCTTTCAGACTTGGCTTAAGAATATCACACAGTCACAGGTTTGAGGTGCAAAGTCACACTCTTTAATGTCAATTACAATGTCACAGTCGGTGGTGGTCCCTCACTCTTGGGAGAGAACTAGGGCAGGCCTTGGAAGAACCAGTTATAGGGAAACTGAGTCCCGTGTAGTGTGGATGGTGCCAGATGCCCCTGTGTGAGCATGCTCAGAAATTGAGGCCTCAATAGGGCTCTCCATAGTCTCATACCAGAAAGCCTTCCTTGTCCTTGCCCTGGTCTGGGTGCTGCCCCCTGGCCAAGATCCCTGAGAGGAAGCTCTTGGGTTGTGCTTAATGACTCTGGTTTCCTCTGCCTTGCCTGGGGGTGCAGAGGGTTCACTATTCAAAGAGGGTGAAGATTAGCAGTCACTGCCCCCTAAAGGTCTTCTCTTGAGGCATCCTTCAGTCCTTCATCCATCCATGCATCCGTTTGTCCATGAGCTCCCCAGGTCCCCTCTCCCTTGTTTCAGAGGCCTCCAGCTGCTGTCGCCCCTGGAACAAAGGAGGTGATAGAAATGTGGGCACCTGAGTAGACACACAGAGGATGGATGGATGGATGGATGGATGGATGGATGGATGGATGGATAGAAGGATGGATAAGCATCTGAGTGGTTAAGCAGAGAATGGGTGGGTGGGTGGGTAGATGATGGATAGATGGGTGGGTGGGTAGATGGATGGGTGGATGGATGGATGGATGGATGGATGGATAGATGGGTGGATGGATGGATGGATGGATGGATGGATGGATGAGTGGATGGATGGGTGGATGAATGGATGGGTGGGTGGGTGGATGGATGGGTGGGTGGGTGGGTGGATAAATGGGTGGGTGGACAGATGGATGAGTGGATGGACAAGCATCTGAGTGGTCAAGCAGAGGATGAATGGATGGGTAGATAAATAGATAGATAGATAGGGATCTGCATGTCCAAGCAGAGGATAGTTGGATGGGGAGACTAGGGGACAGAGTAGAGGAAGTGAACATGTATCCCCAGACCCTCAGTCACCCCATGTAGTGGGTTAAAAAATGTCCCTGAAAAGACATGCCTAGGTCCTATCCTATCCTATATAAGTGTGACTTCATTTGAAAATACAGTCTTTGAGAATATTATTGGCCTTAGAATCTCAAAGCAAGAGACTTCTGAATTTAGAAGTGACAGTCACTCTTCTAAGGGGGGGATAAGCAGAGGACACAAGGAGTAAATAGGACAGCTGGAAGCCAAGGAGGCTCAAGGTGTCAAGGTGGTCAGGAGAGCTGCAAGGACATTCCCCCCCACACACACACCCTCACACTGCCTTCTCCTAGAGTCTCAAAGGGAAAGGACCCTGCCAGCACCTCAAACATGGATGTGTGCACATTTGTCACCGCACCCATAGGACACAAGCCTGCCTAAGCTCTGTTCTTTGTGCTAAGCCTGTGCCCACTCACCAGAGACCTGCCTGTTCCAGGAACTTTGAGATAATCTAATTGCAACCAGCTGAGAATCCTGCATCTTTCCAAGGAGCCAAGAAAAAGACAGGAGGACCTGTCACACATCTGAGCTCTCCACAGTGTTATAGATGGTCCCTGTCCTGGGAAATTTGGGCCCTCGAACTTCAGACTGAGTAATTACCCCCCTGGCCAAATGGGGCCTAGTTTTTGCTGCTATAACGCACTGAGGAGAAACCTCCAGTTCTCCAAAGTTTGCCCTTTCTCTGTTCTAACAGTCTATTGGGTCCCTGCATATTCTAGGACTGCCAGGAGTCCCAGGAGAAAGTGGGCTTGCCCCATCTTGAAGCTGGCCATCTTTCTCCCTCCCACTGGTATAGTTCTAGCGACTGTCCACTTTCACACCTCCACGGCCTGGGCTGCCTGTCTGTGTCCCTGACCACAATGGTCACTCAGTTTCAGAATGCTCGTAGAGACCAAGGTCCAGGGGGCTGGGATTGGACATAGTTTTTCTCCCCACTCAGGGAGGCCCTTAGTCGGGGTCACAGGGTACATGTCTAGGATGGTTCAGGGGTTGCACTGGGCAAGGTCTGAGTGCTGCTTTGCTTGCCTGAAGCCCACCACGGGTGCCTGAAGCAGGCTGAAGCAGGTGGCAATAAGCCACCCATCACTATTGCATGGATGGATGAACGCACAAATGTCTACCACTTGCCAGTGTATTATCCACTTCCAATGGTACTCTGTTTCTGGCTGTACTCTGCCTGGCTTCAGCCTTCTGTCTTCCAAAGGTGCTATCAAATACCTCCCAACTCATCCCAGGGGAGGGAATCCTGTAGCTCAGTGGCTCTGGAGTCCCTAGAATCTGTTTCCCAAGAACCACCTCTTTCCCAACCAAACCCACGCACCCAGCTTCCAGAGTCCGGTCTCTAGCGCTGGGCAATTGCCAACAGGAAGGGGCGTGGTCTTGGCTTCACGGTTGTTTTTCTGACAGAGCAACCACTCTAGCCACCAGCTCCATTACTGCTCTCCAGAGACCCTGAGCAGGAGCAGGCTCTCTCCACACCA
>LR750035.1:307309-350921 GCA_902729485.2 Mus minutoides | reverse complement strand
AGCTGCAGAAGATGCACGGCCTCAGCTCCCTGCTCCCGCCTTCTCTCCAGAGCCTACCGGCTGCTCTGACCCCTTCTCCGTCCAGGGCCACATCTTTTGCTTGCTCTGTGAAACAGCCAGCCTCTCCTTCCAGCACCTGGAGGGCTTCTCCCTACTATGCCGGCTTCCCCTGCTGCCGGGGTCCCCAGGGTCCTCTGTCATCTAGGGATCTTCAGTCGTTAATGGCTCTTCCCCTCTCGCCCCTTTTATGTTTGGAACTCTCTGAAGCCAGCACTCCCCGTGCCTTCAGAGACGGGCATGATGAAAGGTATGAAACAGAAGCCTGGCTTCCGGTACCTTCTGCTCAGCGGGCCTCAGCACTGAGTCAGTGGAGAGGGAAGGCGGGTGTAGCACTGGGAGTGGATCCAGGATGTCTGGCTCCTGGCTCTACCCCCATGAAACAAAGACGAAGACCTCTGCTGGGCCTAGAGCCAGTAAGGGGGAGAGTAGAGTCCTTGTGTCTATGAGACAAGGTACAGTGCTGAAAGAGGTTCAGAGGTGCTGGGGCCCAGAGGCCTGGGACCAGTCCAGGCCCACCTCTCTCTGGACAAGGCATCTTACGTTCAGACCACTTTCCTGTGTTTTTCCCAAAGCTGGGTGGTAGCAGATTTGTTCATCTGCTTCTCTGTGGGATAAAGTAAGGTTCCTCAAAGATCCAACATCCCACAGCCGTGCCTGAGTGTAGGCTTCCCACCTCCCAGTTCTAGATGCTTCTTTGGAGATACGGATAATCCCCCAGAAAGGAGAATCAGCCCCCTAGGATCTTGATAAAGAAAAGGAAGGAACTGGAGAGATGGCTCAGCGGTTAAGAGCACTGACTGCTCTTCTGCAGGTCCTGAGTTCAAATCCCAGAGACCACATGGTGGCTCACAACCATGAGATCTGACACCCTCTTCTAGTGTGTCTTAAGACAGCTTAAGGCCGGGCGTGGTGGCGCACGCCTTTAATCCCAGCACTTGGGAGGCAGAGGCAGGTGGATTTCTGAGTTCGAGGCCAGCCTGGTCTACAGAGTGAGTTCCAGGACAGCCGGGGCTATACAGAGAAACCCTGTCTAGAAAAACTAAAACTAAAAAAAAAAAAAAAAAAAAAAGACAGCTATACTGTACTTACATATAATAATAAGTAAATCTTTAAAAATAAAAGGAAGGAGTGACTATAACCTTGCTTTCCTATCACCCGTGTTTGGGCCCTAAGCTGCCAGGAATGCTCATGGAGCCTAAGGGCTTCCTGGGAACCTCACTTCTTCCTGGACCATTCCTGGGCTCTGAATCCTTGTGCATTCTTCTGGGTCGCTTCCACTAGCAAGCCTTCCTTGATGCTCTAGGAGGCTCCATCTCTGAGCTCCTCTCCCACTCTTGAAGTCCCTAGACTATAAGCTCCTGACTGGCTATAAGCTCCTGACTGGTAGATCCGTACTGGGGGCTACAGTGCCTGAGCAGATGTATGCATGCAGGCAGACTTCGAGGCCGAGTTGCCACTGATGGCTCCTACTTGCTGTGTTGTGTCCCCATCTGCAGGGCCTCCCCGACCATCATCCAACCCTTATCTGAGCTTCCAAGGCCCTTACCACCACCACCCAGCCAGGGCTGCCTCTGCCTGGCTGCCACTCACCTGCTCTGCAGCCTTCCCATGGAGCACGGGCTGAGGCAGGGCCATCTCCAGCCTGTGTAGGAGCCACTCCATCAGCCTGTGGTGGGGAGATGGGCTGAATCCAGGCGAGAAGAGTTGGGGTGGGGAATTGGCACAGACAACAAGCCTGCCAAGAGGCAGGTCGTGTTGGAAGCCAACTCTAGAGCTCTAACCCTGAAGACCCCTTTCTGCCCTCCCCATCCTTCCCAGTCAGGCCTAGCAGGTAATTCAGCTCAGCTCCATCTACTTCAGATATGCATTTCCATTCTCTCACACCCCCCAGGGTGTGAGCATGGGGGCAGCACCCAGCCAGGTTTTAAAATGGATGTGGCCTTTGGTCTAACAACCCTACACATTTACTCCTGGTCACCAGATAGGGAATGCACAGGGTTTCTGATCACAGGAAAAGTGTGAAACGCGACTAAGTGCTCCGGTGTGGTTAAATAAATGAAGCCCTAGGTAGCTCTTTGCAGTGATCAAAGGGACAATGTAGAACTGGTATATAAAGCCACCTCTGAGGGACTTCTTTTAAAAGTGTGTTGCATGTGCACGCATGCATGTGTGTGTGTTTTATGCACATGAACAGAGCTATGTGTGTCTGTGCAGTCGTACAGAGACCAGAGAAGGGAGGCAGGCACCCCCTCTATCATTCTCTGCACCCCTCTATCATTCTCTGCCTTCTTCCCTTGAGGCAGAGGCTTTCCCTAAAACTGAGACACAGTCTCCCTAAACCAGAAGCCAGGTCTGTCTCTAAGCCTGAGGCAGGGTCTCTCCGTAAACCCGTAAACCCGAGGCAAGGTCTCTCCACAAACCCGAGGCAGGTTTTCAGCCTAAACCTAGAGCTCAAGTTTTTTCAGCTAAGGTAGCAGCAGCAAGCAATCCTACTGTCTCCACTCCCTGCCTCAGGGCTGGGCTCATAGGCCTGCACAGGACCATGCCCACTTTTACAGAGGAGCTGGAGTCCAAATTCTTGTCCTTGAGCTCATGGAATGAGCTTGTATAGCAAGCACTCAATCACTGAGCCATCTCTCCAGACCCTGAGGGACTTTTTTTTTTTTAAGGATATAAAAGAGTACATGCAATTTGATTTTGATCGAGGTGGTGTGTGTGTGTGTGTGTGTGTGTGTGTGTGTGTGTGTGTGTGTGTTTCACTTGTTTTGAGACAAGATCTGACTATAGAGTCCAAGCTGGGCTTGAACTTAGGATCCTCCTGCTACCTCGGCGTCCTGAGATTACAGGTGGGCACTTGGTTTATGTTTAAAGGAAATGATCACTCCCAGCCTGGTCGACGGAGGAAGATGCTGATGAAGTTTGCCTGGAGAGTTTAAGTCTTGACCCTGAGGTTTGCCTGGAGAGTTTAAGTCTTGACCCAAGTGAATACTTTTAACTTTCTAATTTAGCAATCAGTACTGGGTGAGAGCAAAGCACTGGGCCTGATCCTTGTAGGAGGCACAACCTTCAGAGGGCTCACCTGACGGGGTCCCCGGGTGGTGGCAGGGAAGAGGATTGGAAGCCTGGCTGGGATTCCGCAGCTGGTTCTTCCTCAGGCTCCAGGGGTCCAGGATTAGGCTGGGAGGGGCTCTCTGTGGGCTCCGGCTTCATAGGGGTTCCTGGAGGATCTGAGTGGTAGGAGAGCCGGCACTAAAGACCCCATAGCTGGGCTTCAGCCAACCCCCTCGTGGGTATAAAGGGCCAGATTTGGAGAAGTGACAGGTCTAGGTGAAGAGCCCTTGGAGACTACCCTAATAGCAAACAGCCTAGGAGGGAAAGGGAAAGACCCAAGCTTGTGAAGTCCAGCTGACTCAAGCCACTGGAGTCCCAAATACGACTAAGAAGGGGTTTCTGATGTCTTAGCAAGGCCTGAACTCTCCCATTGCCTGGCTAAGGCACATACATACACACACACATACACATACACACACACACACACACACACACACACACACACACACACACACACAAAGTCTCAAGTTCCCCCTGAAGAACCTACCCTACCCTGTTCTATGACCACTTAGAAAGCCCCTCCCAGCTCCTTCTCTGTACCTGGATCCAAGAGTGCAGCCTCAGGTTCAACTTTCCAGGCCTGGATAACAGAGAGATGGGTCACGGTCAAAGCCAGCCTGCATATACCCACCTTGGTCAGCTGTGCCTTGGGCCCACATGTTATCACCAGTATGCATGTGTGCAAACACATATGCACAGTGCTGGTGGTGGGCTAACGTGATTCTGAGTCACCTAGGAGACACACCTGCTCTGGGCAGGTCTTTTAGGGAGTTTCCAAAGAGGTTTAACTGAAGAAAGAAGGCCCACTCTGAATGTGAGTGTCACCATCCTATATGTTGATGTCCCAGACTCAACAAAAAGGTTTAAGAGACAGACATAGGGACAGACAGACAGACCCACCATCATTCACTTCTGTCTGCAGATGCAATGTGACCTGCTGCCATGGTTCCCCCGCCATGATGGCTGGTACCCACTTTAAGCCATGAGCTAATGTAACTTCTTTAAACATCTTTTGTCGGGAATTTTTATCTCATCATCAAGAAAAATAATTCATCTATCTTGCTCCCAAATGTCCCCAGGCCCTAGTCAGTCACTCCTCCCCTGAAGGACATTCCACTGAGAAGATCTACCTTCCAGTAGGTGTTGGGGACTGGCCATGGCCTGCTAGAGTGGGCAGCTCCCTGGGCCCCCGCCCTCCTCGTGGTCAGCGACCCACCCCCAGCTCATCACTTACCAGGGAAGGCGGAGGGGGCTGGGGAAGCACTTTCTCCAGATTCTGCTCAATCCACTTGAGTAGCCACAGGCTGGGCCTGTAGAAGGGTCAGTGGTCAGCAAGTGGATGGCCCGAAATAAGAGCTACCTTGACTGCCCACTAGAGTCTAAGCCTGACCAGCCTCCTATGCCTGGGGACGGAGCCAAGCAAGAGTCTAAGGAATGAGTGAGTGAGGGGGTGAATGGAGGGAGGTGGTTGGGTGGAAGGCATGAGTCTGGGCTTCTTGCAGAAATCACAAAATGGTTCTTCAGGCTGACATTGGGGGACATGGTAACCTGAAAATGTAATGATCGGAATAGGTACTTACTAAGCACTTCGTATAAAATCCTAGGTTTCTAGCCCATGGGCTTTGTCTTGTCTGTGAGACAGAGTCTAGCTATGTAGTCCCAAATGGTTCAAATTCATGAATCCCCTGTCTCAGCCTCCCCAGTTCTTGCATTATAGGGTTATTGGTATGTGCACCTGTGTCCACATTGGTTTGTGGATTTTCTTAAAACTCAGGAGGCTCTGAAGTTACACCCGGCAGAGGTGGCTAAGCCTGGGCAGGGCCCCTCTCTGAGCAGGTTCCTCAATGTCATCATTGTCCCCATCCGGCCTGACACCCTCACTGAGAAGGGAGCTTCTTTTGAGAGATCATAGGCTGTGAAGCTGAGACAACCAAGTTCACATATGCCTCATGGTGGGCCAAATCCTGCTTTTAGATGCCATATAAACCCCACACTCCCAGAAATCTGTTTGCACAGAGCTTATATGCTTGCTTTACTTCTCAGACGTGGCTCTGCCGAATCTCCAGGAAGTATCAGAAAGCACGAATCTCCTGGAACACTACTCCATGCTACAGATAAGCAAGGTCAAAAGAGGAAAGAGACGCGCTTCAGGTGACCCGGGAGGTGGTGATAGATCCTGCCCTCAGTTCTGTACACACTGCTCGGCCTGCTACAGGCAACAGTGACCCTGGCTGACAAGGACTTACTCGGTGTCTTGAATCCTGGAAGCTTTATCTGAGCCATCCGCAGATCCTATAGAGCCAGGAAATAAAGGACAGGGCGGCAAGATGAGGAGCGGTTGCAAACAGGGTACAAAACTGCCCTTTAGAGATTGTCAGAAGTCCTGGCTGCACAGAGGGTGGCTACAGAGAGCGACTGAACACTGCGTATCTCGAAAGCTAGAGAGAAGACTGCATGCTTTTCACCAGGAAGAAATGAGAGTTGTCTGGGGAAACAGGTAGGTTTAACCTGGTTACAAAACCATCGGGGAATGAACCACCAAACAGTAGCCATTAAACCACACCCTGTTGTGTTTTATGTATCAGTTTAAAACTTGACAGCTTGAAAAAATATCGGGGAGAAAGGAAAAAAAGGGAGCAGAGAGGAAGAAAAAGAGGGGAAAGTGAGAGGAGATGAAGGTAAGGAAGACGAGGGAGGAAGAGGGAGGAAGAGGGAGGAAGAGGGCAGGAAAAAGAGGGAGGGAGAGGGAGGAAGAGGGCAGGAAAAAGAGGGAGCAAGTATCTGCCTGGAACTCCCGGGTCAGCCTAGAGCAACACCGAGACCACTCAAATCTAGCCCCCTCCCCAAGGCCAGTGGATGAACCACTCCCATGGACCACAGAAATTCTCCCCACTGCTAAGCCCATCCCAGTAGCCCCTTAGAAGCTCCTGTCCCTGGAAAGCCATCCTGCCTTTTTGTCTTACCTGGGTCCCCAATGCCACAGGGCTCTGGGATCTGTGCTCCATCCTGCTGAGACAGACAGACATTACAGGGCATCCCAGGAGCCCCACAATCCCCTCCTGACTCTTCCCTCACCCTCGGGCCACCCTGCCCTTGTACCTGATCTGGGTCTCCCTCTCCGGCAGCCAGGTTCTGACCCCCATTGCTGCAGACAGGCTGTGGCACCACCTTCTGCATGCCTTTCCAGAACCAGCTCAACATCCAGGAGCTGGGCCTGCCAAGGGATAGGGACATGAGTCCCCTCTCAACTCCTACCCTGTCAGAGTGGCAGCCCATAGTCCTGAAGGATTTGACATGGATCGAGCCACTATCTCTGCGTGATGACTCTAAAACCTCACTCTCTCTCCAAAGAGACCCAGGGTACCCTTCAGTCCAACCCCAAGGATGCCAGAGAGACCCTTGAAACGTGCCCTCCAGTTGCTCCGTAAAGCACAGCCGTCCTCTCTATACCCCAATTAACGTGCCCCTACCAGCCTTTGCAAGACTGGCACTCCAAAAGGATGCCCTCAGAGCAGTGGCTCTCAACCTGTGGGTCTCAACTCCACGGAGGTCAAATGACCCTTTCCCAGGAGTTGCTTAAGACTATTAGAAAACACAGATATTTACATTATAGTTCATAGGTAGCAACAAAAATAATCTTATGGTTGGGGGGTCACCGCAACAAGAGGAGCTGTATTAAAGGGTCGCAGGATTAGCAAGGTTAAGAACCACTGGCTTAGAATATCTCTGGAGGCAGAAGCTCATCAGTTTATGTGAGGATCCTAAGTCCCTGTCTTTTTGTTGGCCACAGCCCAAGGTCTACTTGGCTGGATAAACTCTGTGGACTAAAATGGCTAGTGTCAGGACCACTGACTTCATTGGGAAGTCAGCAGCTCCAGCCATGATCTGAAGCCACACCAACACTAATTAGTGTGCCCCAGCCCTGATGCCATTCTGGCACATTACTGTGGCCTGCCCTCTCGTGGTAACCATCCCATTGTTCTCAGAACACTCCCCCATGATGCTCTGGGCCTCTTTGAATGGCCACAGACCTGACTGACTCACAGCTGTCCTCTCCATGCTAGAGGCTCCCTGCAGGGGCAGTTGAGAGATGGAGAGGGTGATGTGGTACCTGTTCACCTTGGCAACAGCAACCTGGGCCTGGGAGGTGGGCTGGGGAGGGTCAGCTTCCTGGATCTCTGGGGAAAAAAAATCCCAGATATCAGATGTGGACTTCAGAGAGGCCCATTTCTCCCTTGCTAGGGAGAGCAAATAAGAGGCAGGCCTGATGGAGGGCACCAAGGCTCAACTCAGCTGAAAAGCCCCCAGAAGCCCCCCTCCAAGCTTCTCCGAGCCTCCACTTCATCATCTGTGAACAGAGATGTTGCCAGGCTCAGAGAGGAGACCCCACCCCCTGCCCAGCCAGCCTGGGTCTCAGCACTCACCTTGAAGGCTGGGGCCAGCCTCAGCCTCGCCCTCTCCTTCTGTTGGCTCCTCTGGTGGCTGTGGGTTCAAATGGGACCTGTAAGCCTTGATGTCCTGGTGCAAAAAGGACAGCCTCTCTGATTCTATCTAGGGACCTGCAGCTCCAAAGTTGAATGACTCGTTTCAAGATCATCTCCAAAGTCCTGCTGGCCTCACTCTCCACCAGGGCCCTTCCTTCCTTGAACCACAGGGTCTCTGCACCCAGGCTAGAGCCTCACCTCCCAGCCTCAGGGCCACCACTGTTCCACTCTTCCACTCTTCCACTTCAATGGCCGGAGAAGAGGGAGGAACCATTGGGCAGACTGGAGAACAAAGGCCAGAGGTGCTCCTCCGTCTGGCTTCTTCCTCCTGCTGCCTAAAATTTCCTTCCTGTCTCTACTATTTGCATCTCTGTGTCCCTGCTGCCTCCTCTACTCCTGCACACTGTGTGTAGTTATAGACAACCACACATGGGCATATATGGAAACACCCACAGGTGTATACCATACCTGGGCCTAGAAGACAGTGAGTAGAGATAGATTTATGAGCCTCTGGAAAAAAGTCCTATACTTCAGATCTGGCTTCCCAAGATGCCCATTTCTCCCTTAGGTCATATGTATATTTATGCACACATAGACATAAATATGCATATCACACTATTGTGCATACAACAGTGATACATACATATATGCACACATATACAAAACGAGTGCATTTATACACATCCACGTGTATCTACTTGTATATACACATGTCAGCAATACAACTACACTCATACACATACACACACACATACACACACACATACACACACACAGATGTGTTAATGTCCACACACATGAATATATGTATATACAGATATATTTGCATATTATAAAGCTATAAATTCGCATATATATGCATGCATGTGTATGCTCAGTCACATAAGCAGTCATCTGTATAATTATGTAATCATGTGTATATATACATATATAATATATATATATACACATGTCTAAAATTTACACAAGTATACATGCAGCATATAAAATTTGTATGTATACAGAGATGTGCAAATGTATGAACAGACAAGTATATGGGCAAACACATAAGCTCATACTCAGAAATGTGCACATACACATGGCATCATGTGCACACAATAAACCTGTACATGAATCTGTATACAAATACACACATGGTCATGCATACTCTTGTATGCTCACAGTATACTATCATAAATATACCATATGCACATACATATGTACACACATACACATTCTATACCCATTTCCTAAACACACTCTACACTAGCCCAGACACAACCATTTTTCTTCCAGAACTATCTTACCTCTGCAGCTCCTCAGTTAAAATTCTTCCACCAGCCTCCACATCTAGGGAGTATTCCCCACAGCCTCCAACTTTGGAAGTTAAATGACCCTTACTTGTGAGTTCCTGTAAGCTCTAAGGGCAGCGCTGGGGCTCACTCCCTTCCTAGCCCTGCCTCCTGACAGAAGGAGCTGGTGGGCACTTGTCTGCCAACCTCCAGGGGCAATGCTTGGTTGAGTCCTCTTTATGCCTTTTGCTCTAGCATCAATTAGAAGCTAAATGAAATCTGCTTAATTGAGCTGCTAAATTAATTGTCACTGGGGCCCCTGAAGGGATGAGATGTCAGACTGGCAAGTTTTGCTATGCTTGAAGGAACATTCTAGGAAAATGTTGTTCAAAATGTGGCACATGGACCAGTGCCCCCTGCAAACTGCTAACTGGTCCCTGGTGATTGGACAGTTGGGCCAAAAACTCAGGGTTGGTGAGATGGCTCTGTGGTTAGAGGTGCTTGCTGTGTGACAGGCAGGAGGACATGTTCCACCAGTTATTCTCTGACCTCTGTGGATACATATACACTAAATAAGTATGATAAATGTTTAAAAGTTTTATCTCATGTCCCAAAGTATATTGTATTCAGTGGAACACTAATCTTTTTTCATTATTTCAATTAATTGTTTGTTTGTTTCTTTGTTTGTTTGTTGATTTCTTGATATAGGGTTTCTCTATGTAACCCTGGCTGTCCTGGAACACACTCTGTAGACCAGGCTGGCCTTAAACTCAGAGATCTGCTTGCCTCTGCCTCCCGAGTGTGCCCCCACGGCCCGGCTTTTATTTTTCTTAAGATAATATAATTACATCAATTCTTTCTTCCCTTTTCTTTTCCCAAACCTTTCCATAAACCCCTCCTTGCCCTTTTTTAAAATTCACGGCCTCTTTATTCACTAATAGTTGTTATATACATATATGTATATATGTCCATATTCCTAAACACGTAAATACAACCTGCTCAGTCTGCTACTTGTATGTAAGTTTCCAGAGTCGACCATTTTGTATTGGGCAACCAAGTGGTGTACTCTTCCCTGGGAAAGATGCTTTCTCCTGCTCTCAGAATCCCTTAGTTGTCTGTAATTCTTTGTGTAGGACTGAAGCCATCTGGGTTTCCCCTCCCAACCTCTGCTCTCTTTAGCATGTCTATTGCTGTTATCCTGGGAACACTGACGTTCAAAGACACTTGGAAACTGAAATACTGTTTATGAGGCTGGAGAGACAGATCAGTGAGTATGAAAGCAGCTTGTGGAGAACTCATGTTCTGATCACCCATCAAAGAGCTCCCAACTCTGCTCCAGGAATCTGATGCCCTCTGCTGGCCTTCGTGGCACTGCACCCATGTGAACACCTCCCTCTCCCACCCCCCATAACATTTTAAATAAATCTTTTTAAAAATACTGTTTTTTAAAACCTGTAATTAATTCTGTACTTCCTGTATTGAGAAAGTCTTCCTACGAAACAAATACCACCTGAGGGAAGCGCTGTTCTTCTATTCTAGAGCTAGTTCTGAATCTCCTGGTTTGTGGACTGGTAATCAATGCATCCAGGACCAGAGGCTGGTAAATATGGTTACAGGCTACTTATAGCCTATTGCCTGGTTTTGCAAATAGTGTGTATATACACAATGCAAGTTTGTAATTGATGTGTGAGTGTACTTGGAGAGGCTGGTCACATGGTACCATACATGTATTTAGAGGACAACCTGGGGTGTCAGTCCTTGTCTCCCACCTTGTTTTGAGACAGGGTCTCTTTGTGCTTTTTAAATAGGTTAGCCAGAATAGCTGGCCCATGACCTCCCAGGGATTCTCTTCTTTGCTTCCAACTTGCCATCGAAGCACTGGGATTAAAGATGCTTAGGTGACTGCATCCAGATTTTACATAGTTTCTGGAGATTTGAACTCAGGTCCTTCATGCTTGCATGGTAAGTGCTTTTAGCCTCTGCGCCACTGCTTCAGCCCCATAAATGAATTTTGTCAGTACGCAGGCAGGCTCATTTGTTGAACATTCTGCACAGCTGTGCTCATGTTATTGAGAGTTTGGCTGAGCAACTATGAGAGATGGTGGCAAAGCCTGCCTCACCTTTCACAGAAACAGCCTTGAGCAAGCCTGTTCACTCTCTGGGCCTGAGTGGCCTCATTCAGATATGCATTAAGCCAGTGACCACATTTCCCACTGCCCCCCCCACACACACACACTTTCACCCATGGGGGTCAGGTGGCCCAAGCTGGTGAGTCCCTCAGCAGCAAGGCCAGCCTGCCCTCCTCACCCTCTCCCCTCACCAGGGCCTGGACCTCTGGTGCAGCCTCTTCAGGTGCTGGTTCAGGTTCTGGTTCAGGTTCTGGTTCAGGTTCTGGTTCTGGTTCCTGCTGAGGTTCTGGCTCCGATTGTGGGTTGGCCTCTGGTTTCGACTCTGCTTCTGGCTGTGGTCCTGCTGTCTCCTCCGTCTTCTGAGGGGTTCCCGGAGGCTGAGGCAGCACCCTTTGGACCCAGCCCAACATCCTGACACCTGTAAGTGACAGAGTCTTTAATGACTGAATGGGCACAGGCACCTCCTCACTCATGGCTACTTTGTGGGTTGCACTAGCCCTTTACTGTACCCCATCTTTAAAAATGATCCTGCAGCCGGGCATGGTGGCGCACGCCTTTAATCCCAGCACTCGGGAGGCAGAGGCAGGTGGATTTCTGAGTTCTGGTCTACAAAGTGAGTTCCAGGACAGCCAGGACTACACAGAGAAACCCTGTCTCAAAAAACAAAACAAAACAAAACAAAACAAAACAAAATGATCCTGCAGTAGGGCTGGCGAGATGGCGCCAAGGTTAAGAGCACTTACTGCTGTTCTAGATTTGATTTTCCATACATGTTTTACAGCACCCATGTCAAGCAGCTCATAAGCTCCTATAACTCCAGTTACAGAAGATCTGATACTTTATTCTGGCCTGTGAGCTCCCAAACATACATGGACTACACACACATACACATTAAAAATAGTTTTAAAAGTTTCTGCGATTATGCACAGCCCTTTTTACACACACACACACACACACACACACACACACACACACAGACACAGACATGCATTCTTGCCCCTGTGGTCTGAATTCCAGTATATGACATGTTCTATATCATGTGTGACCTTTGAGCATGGCTCCTTTCATTGAGTATATGCATCTGGGATTCCTTTCTAAGGGTTCCTGTCACTAATTCATTTATTTCTATTATGGAGTAGTATTCTATGGCATGGATTTTGCATACTTTGCTTATCTGTTTCCAAGCTGAGAGAACTGTTTTTGGGGGGGAGGGTTCAAATAAAGCATACATACATAAAACAATATTTCTTCAAATGTTATCGAAGGCTAGCTATTGAAAAGGATTTCAGTGTTCATCAGGGACAAGGTCTGCATTAAATAAATTGTAATGAAGCCCATAACACGATATGCAGAAATGCTGGAAAGAAGAAACACATTCGTAGGAACAGGAGACACACGTGTTCTAGCACTCTCATGTGTCAGACTCCCTGTGTCTCTGTTTGCCTGTCTGCAGAGTGGGAGCACTGAAGCCCGTCATGGTGGCACCCACTCAGACTCCAGCCCTTGAGTGGCAGAGGCAGAAGAATCGAGGCCAGCCTGAACTAACAAAACCAAGAGGCATCGATAGTACCTACCTTGTTGGCAGAGTGTAAGAGAGCCAAGCATAATAGCCATTAAGAGAGCCTGGCATGTTGGCACATGCCTTTGATCCCAGCATTTGGGAGGCAGAGACAGGCAGATTTCTGCAAGTCCTAGGCCGGCCGGCTATACAGCTATATGGTGAAACACTATCTTAAAACAAACAAAACCAATCAAACAGAAACTGGTATAGGCAGCATTCTCAGACCAGTGACTGAGCCCTCACTACATCTGGAGCCATCCGTTCAGATACCATCTGCTGTCCAGGAACTGACCCATGCTTCATAAAGGCTGGCCACGACTACAGGGACAGGTACTGAGTGTGAATACCAATTATGGAATATCATATATTGCAGAAGCCCATGACAGAGAAGAAACACCAGTGACTTGTGGACAGAAAGATCTAAGATAACATTAGCCATGTGCTTTCATACCAGTTGTCGGGAGGCAGAGGCAGGTAGATTTCTGTAAAGATACCTTGCTTTACATAGCAAGGTCCAGACCAGCCAGAGCTACATACACAGTGAGACTTCTCTCAAAAAAAAAAAAAAAATTAAAAAATAAATAACGTCACATCATTTTTTTTAGCTTTGAGAATAAAATACCAGTTGGATTTCTGTCATGGTTGGTGATGGCCAGTTTCTACCTTACTGATATTAAACACGTGTGGAGCCAAGCTCCAAGAGACTGAATTCTTGCAGGATGGCCTGGCTCGGTGGTACCATCAAAGCTGACATGTACCCATGGAAAGGCCACCCAGGACACAGACCTACCAAGGTTGTTCCTCTCTCTCTGTCTCTTCAAAGACCCTCGAAAAATAGTAGCCCCATAGCAGCTTCCCAGAGTTCACTGCCAGGCTGCTTGACCAACCCCCAACCTTGACCTCTGACCCGACTCTGGCTCAGCCTCTCCCAGAGCAAGCATTGTCTCTCTATAGAGACAAAGCTTAAGCTTCGGAGGGACATCATCCTACAGAAAAGTAACTGGGACCAGATACAGTTAATGGGTTCTTCTCGTTCTCTGCTGGCTGCTGGGTGAGAACACAGTGACTTCCTCCCAAGGTCACACATTTGGAATGGCAGAACACACAGACCCCAGCTAGCTCCCAGCAGTACTGAGGAGCTGAAAAAGGCCCTCCTCCACACCCGGCTTCCACATCCCCCTGATAACACTCATTCTCCTGACAATCTTCCTGCTCCCTACTCCCTGTAGGTGGGATATCCATCCTCAGGTCAAGAGACTTGCCTAAGGTGACCCTGGCCAAGATGAGTATACTCTGAGATCTGCCCTTGGGCCCTGACTGCCTTCTCTTGACTTCTGCTGTAGTGGGCAGTGAACCTAGCTTGAATTTTTGAACTGTCTGAAGGTTATCTAGGGAAGCAGCCTCTTAGCCCAGTTTCCCCTTGACTGGAATCTGGAGGCCTATCTTGCTGTTCTCCCACTTTGAAGGAAGAGAACCTGGCGGTAGACACCCAGGAATCTGTAGTGTTAGGCCACCAGGATTCTGAGAATCTTCTGGGAAAGCTGGAGAAAACACAGATTCCTAGCCTCCCCCAAACCCTCTGGAGATGTCAAATCCACATTTCTCAGGTTGCGCCGGAGATACCAAAGTCTAAGCCACAGGATAGAGTGTGGGGACCGGGCACCATAGCTCTCCTGCCTGCTCTATTTCATCACCTAAATGCCCCGCTAAAAGCCGAGCATGGGGATCCCCCAAGGAGTTTCACTGAGCCCCCACTTCATGTTGAGTTACCTGTTCAGATGTCAGCGGCGAGCCAGGAATTGCCTTCTCAATGCCCAGCAGCTGGCCTCTCAGACCCAGCCAGGATTAATTGGCACTAGATGGGCCGGGTGCAAAGGATTAGCATTGCAGAAGCGGGGGCAGGGTAGAAAGATGACTGGTGCCCAGGGGAGCAAGCGGCAACCCCCAAGAGTCCAGCAGTGTCCTAGACACAGGTTTAAGGTCCTATGAATTACTAGGGAACCTGCCCCATGCCAGGGTCTAGTTTCCCACACGCTGTGACAAAGCCAGAAAAAGAATGTAGAACAACCAATAGCCAGGATACCTGTGTGCTTCTGGGAGCCTCCTCAAGGTGACAGGAGCCCATCAGCTCAGTCTGGGGGACAAGAGTGTATCCTTCTCTCCTTCCCTCATGCTGGGACTCAGTAGGATATCTGTGGCAGAGTCTTTAACAGCTTTAAGCATTATCACAAAAAACATTGGCCCAAGACAAGGCCTTTAGCCAAAATCTGTATTTATCTTCATTTCCAGAGAAACAGATGGGCGTGGACACACTCACCATGCTGTGCTTGTTCACCAGGAGGAAGAAGGCTTGGTTAGCATTGAGCTGCAAGTGCCATCTAATTATCTTGATGAGTTTGCTCATATTCACGTGATCTGGAACTCGGTCTTGTCCAGGACGGGCAGCTGTTTCTCACCCTGTATTGCTCTATAATCACTGGGATCTTGGTGGGGTGCTGCTCCCGGATGAACTGGACATCTTCCACTCTTTGTTCGAAGCTCTGGCGCTGGTTGAAGGTCTTCTCGGATGGCATGGCATGTGGGGGACAGGGGCGGGTCCCAGGTCAGATGATGGGGCTCCTGTGATGATCACTTCCCTTGTGTCGCCAAGCAAGTTTAGCCGGGCATGGTGGCGCACGCCTTTAATCCCAGCACTAGAGGCAGAGGCAGGCGGATTTCTGAGTTCGGGGCCAGCCTGGTCTACAAAGTGAGTTCCAGGACAGCCAGAGCTACACAGAGAAACCCTGTCTCAAAAAAAAAAAAAAAAAAGAAAAAGAAACAGTATCTTGGGTTGGAGACGTGGCTCAGAGGCACTTCCAGAGATCCTACTGAGTCCCAGCATTGTGGCTGGGGATCAAGGACACACTTTTGTTCCCAGCAACAGAAATGTACTTTCCTCTGCTACCATAGAAGGTCCAAGCAATAGAAGAGGTGGTCTCTGGGAAGTTCTTGTTCCTAGAAGGTGGTGATGTCTGTGTGATATAGACACTACACGGCTTGTTTCTGAGTCCTAGCCATGGGCACCAAACTTGTCTCCACCTTTTGACTGTAAACCACATCACTCTGAAAATCTTTACGCAAGCCTTCATGGCCCATGTTGACCTCTCTGCTTCCAGGGTAGGCTCTTCACATGAAGCAATCGAATCCTAAATTTCTTCATCTTGCCTGGGTTTTTCAGAGACAGAACGTTGCTAAAATTCCTTCCCTGGAGGAAACAACTTCTACTCCTCTTCTCCCAAAGTGCCAGGTTCAATTCCACCAAAGATCACCCTGGGGGACCAATGAGTTCGTCAGACTTACAAAACACAGGTGAGGGGTTAATTCTGGAGTGGAGCTCCTTCCCTAAGAGTCTACACCAGAAAGTCTTTACCCAGAAAGGATGAAGATCTTTTATAGTTGGACAGAAGGAGCTGCATTGCTGTGCTCCCCACCCCCGTGGTGTCTTCCCTTCCCTTAGCCCCTCCAAGGCTACATGCTTGCATATGACAGGTGGTAGGGAGCGGCTGCATACACATAGGTGAGTATCTTATGACTCTCCTTACCCCTCAGGGGATGTAAACTGTCACCATCCCAGCTAGGATGGATGATCTTTTGCAAGTTGGCACAGCAGAACTCCCCCGGATGGCAGCTGCTGGGCTAGAATATAGACCTGTACAACACAGGATCAAACATCATGCAGCCATAGCTAGATTTGAACTTGGCCTCTGGAGTGCTGGGATTAGAGCTGTATGCTAGCATGCCTAGTTCATATTCTACCTTTTTTTTTTTTTTTTTTTGGTTTTTCGAGACAGGGTTTCTCTGTGTAGCCTTGGCTGTCCTGGAACTCACTCTGTAGACCAGGCTGGCCTCGAACTCAGAAATCCGCCTGCCTCTGCCTCCCGAGTGCTAGGATTAAAGGCGTGCGCCACCACGCCCGGCTTCATATTCTACCTTTTAAGATCCAGCTAGACTCTTAAAAAAAAAAAGATTTATTTACATATACAGGGTTTTGTCTTCATGTATGCCTACACACCAGAAGAGGGCACCAGATCTCATTACAGATGGTTGTGAGCTGCCTTGTGGTTGCTGGGAACAAGAATGTGCCCTTGTTCTCCAGCCTCTATGCTGGGACTCAGCAGGACCTCTGGAAGAGCAGCCAGTGCTCTTAACTTCTGAGACATCTCTCCAGCCCAAGATACTATTTCTTCATAAACTTGCTTGGCATAAGACATACTTGTCACAGGCCATGTTGATGCTGTAGTCTGTGTTGCCGATGGAGGCCATGTTAATAGTCATGGTCTGTGCTGCTGTAGATCATGCTGGTGTCGATGGTCTAGACTGCTGCAGCAGGACATGTCAATGTTTGTGGTCCATGTGGCTGTTGGAGGCCATGTTGATGCCCCTGGTCCGTGCTTGCCTCGGGAAGCTATGCGGATGTCCATACTTCGTGCTGCTGCTGGAGGCCATGTTGGTATTTGTGGTCTGTACCTCCACCTCAGGGTATTCTGATGTCTGTAATCCTTGCTGCCACCGGAGGTCATGTTGATGTTCATGATCTGTGCTGCCACTGGCTGCTGTGGGCAAGGAACGTTCTCTTACAGGGGTATCGATGGCAGCAGACTCAACTCTCAATGACTAGCAAGTCTGGGCTGCTTCCCTGCACACCCTCTGTCTGCTGTTGACAGGATGGGCCCAGGGCAGCAGGAACAAGGATCAGACAGGAGCAGTGTGGATTTATCTGGCACCTGTGTTAAAGGCTCCAAGAGGCAGCTTCTGTAAGGATCCCAGAAGTGACCCATGGCAGTGCATTCACCGCTCTGCCACAGCACAGCTCCATGTGGGAAGCAGAAGAGGCAGCCCCCAGGTGCTACCATTGTGCCTCTTCCCACTAAATTCTTTAGCAAAACTAGTCTGTGACAGAATGGCAATTATGGGAGTAGGGTTAGGGTAGGTGGGTATAAATCAATTTTTAAATTTCTAAATTTTATATTTATATACTTTCTTATTTTTAAATTTTATTATTTTTATTTTTTATTTTATTTTATTTTTGCAACAAGGTCACTCTATGTAGCACTGTCTGGCCTGAAACTCACTGTGTAGACCAGGCTGGCCTTGGGCTCACAAGTGATTATAGGTGTGCACCACTGTGCTCAGCTGTTTTCTAACTTTAAAGAATTGGACCTTGCCAGGCAGTAATGGCACATGCCTTTAAATCAACACACAGGAGGCAGAGGCAGGCAGACTTCTGAGTTCAAGGCCAGCCTGGTCTACAAAGTGAGTTCCAGGACAGTCTGGGCTACACAGGGAAACTCTGTCCTTGAAAAACAAACAAAACAGAAAACAAAACAAAACGAAAGAGTTGGACCTTAGATTAGGGGTAGGGTTAGCACTGGGCAAGTTTATTTAAGAGAAGAACTTGGGGTGCTTTCTTAAGTTCCTTGGTCCCTAATAGATGAGCAGCAAATCTTATAGGACTCTAATAGGAAATTCTGAATGATAGGTTTAGCATTTATGCAGATATAAGCAAACCATGTGTCGATATGCAAAAGAATAGGCAGCCCCGGATTCCAGATCTTGGGATGTCTCACTCAATTTCTGGGGGCTTCGGGATTCTGGGCCAGGCTTTCCTGACAGGGAGGGAAGCTGCAGTCCCGCCAAATAGTAAGATAGGGCAGAATGGGGGTGGGGTGGAGTATCTTTTGCTAATCCCTAGCCTGCTGAGGCCACCACTCTGCCTGATCCCTGCCCTGACCCGAGAGCCTGGCTAATCTCCACCCCTACAGACCAAAGACAGCATGGTATCATCTTCCCTGAGACCCATGGGGACAGGGGCCCCTCCAGGCTCTCAGGCAGCCCTGTGGCAGAGCCTAGGGTCCTTGCCTAACATGAACAGTCCTCTTGGGTCCAGAGAGAGGCAGTAGTAGCTAGTACAGGGTCACTGTTCTAGTCTGGGTGACTATTGCTGTGATGAAACATCATGACCAAAGCAAGTTGGGAATGGAAGAGTTTAATTAGCTTACACTTCCATATTACTGCTCATCACTGAAGAAAGCCAGGGCAGGAACAGAAGCAGGGCAGGATCCTGGAGGCAGGATGCAGAGGCCATGGAGAAGAGCTGCTTACTGGCTTGCTTCCTGTGGCTTGCTCCAGCCTGCTTATAGAACCCAGGACCACCAGCTCTTATAGAACCCACAATAGGCTGGGCCCTCCCAATCAATCACTAATTAAGAAAGTCCCCTGCAGGCTTGCCTATAGCTAATTTTATGGAGGCATATGGAGTTCCCTCCTCTAAGATAACTATAGATTGTGTCAAGTCGATCTAGCCAACACAGTAAACACAGTGAACACAGCCTGAGTCCACAGGCTGGGGTGGACTCAGCAGTTATCCCTACCCTAAGGTGGCCTGGTCAACTCTATAGAGCCCCAGTTCTGACATTTTCCAAGATACTTGGCTTATGTAGCGGCCATGGAGACCCAGGAAATGGATGTCCAGTGCCTAGGGATCCTGGCAGCCTGTGTTGCCCAGGGTTACCAGGAGCTTTGTCCTCACAATCAGGAAGCAGTGACCACTGTCTCTGTGATGCTCCTTAGCCTGCAGTTTCCCGGAAGGCACATCCACATCCCTTCTTTTGCCCACTGAGCAGCAGCAGGATAGACGGTTCTTACCACCTGTGTACTTGGGCCTGTGCCCTGCAGATGAGGTAGTGGCTATGGGTAGATGGTAGCAGGGTGTTCTCTCTTCCTTTTTCTCTGTGTTCTACCACTCCATCCTTCCTCATGAGACAGCTTTTTCGCTTTTCCACCGTGCCCCGTCCTGATCCTTCGTTATAGTGAGAATTTTGGAATCGTGGTTCCTTTTTTTTTTAAATGCAGAAATATTTTAAGAATGTGCTTTTGTTTTAATACCCAGGTGTAGGAATATGGGGCTGTTTTGGACTGTCTGAAGCAGCTGACTCTGATTTGCCTAGTGCTCTAGCAGGGGCATAATTTTGCCAGCTGCAGATAGTTTCTGTGACTGTGTGACTTTTGGAATTCTGGGAACTTTACAGAGGATCTATAATTGCTAGGGCTCCGAGAGGGTTACAGGTTGTTGTTGGTTGTTCAGGGGGGTTGGTTGTAGTTTGTTAGTAGTCATGCTCAGAGAACAAACAAGAAGAAAAGAAATTAGATTCGGGGATCTCTTTCCCTTCCTCCCTCCCCTCTATCCTTTTCCTTTCCTATCTAGTGTTAGTGGGTTGAAAGAGTTGGGGAAAGGTGGAGAAGGGTGGAAGAAAGAACCCACAAAGTAGCAAACATTTCATGGTCAAGTTCCTCTCTTCTCCTGCCACCCCATATCCATTTCTTACCTGTAACTTGGGGGGGGGGGGGTCAGGCAGTACAGTCAACAAATTCTAAGATGTAAATGAGTAAAAGGGGACTCCAGGGAATATCTGCCTTTTAGAACAGAGACACTAGGTAATAGTCCATCTTTTTCTAATTCAGGTCTGTCACAGTTCTCTCCTTTCTTTAAAAGTCATCTGTCTCTAGCATTTGGGGCAAATGCTAAATATGGCCTAGGCAAATCCAGAGTTGGCTACCTCCATCAGAAGCCACACGGCATTCCGGGCTACATTCTAAACAGCTTTACTGTGGCTTTTTCCTGTTCAATATTAAAGTTTCACTTCATTTAGACAGTTCCTAGAGTGTCCTTGTCCTAGCCCCAGCCCTCTCAGATACACATACACTCTGTGCTGACCTCCCTCAGAGCACGGGGGGGGGCGGGGGGGGGGCGGGGAGATGCGTCCCTGTGTGTATGTGTGTGTATGTGCGTGTGTGTGTGTGTGTGTGTGTACATGTGTACACACACACAGCACACACAAATCTGTTGTTTGGATGTCCCTGCTGCCCCATGTGGAGCTTCGGAAAAAATCACAGGGCGCACAGAAGACACTCAGTAAATGTTTGATAACTCGTTAAATCAGCCTAGACCAAAAAAGTGTGCCTACACGGAAGGGCATCTGACTCCGCCCCTCTCTTCCCCAGCGATGGCCCGTATCATAGACGTGGTGCCCTGGGACGAGTGCTCGGCCCACTTGTATGCCTCTCCAGCGGTCCTCCTCCCCCTGGAGCGAGTGCGCCACCCACTGGCCAGTGTGAAGCAGCAGCTCTACCACCCGGCCTTGCCTTCCCTTCGGCGCATGGATATGGACACTGTCAAGGGTTGCCTCTCCGATGAACACTGCCAGTCTTCCACCTACTACTCTAAAGGTCAGGCCGTGTCGCCACCAGCAGCTAAGGGTCTCCCCGTGGCCTTGGGAACAAGGGTAGCTGGCAAAATGGAGGTCATGGAAGAAAAGGCAGGAACACGCAGCGGGTGAAAGCATGAGAAAGGCCGGTCCAGCTCTATTTCCTTCCAGAAATTTCCTCCAAGGTCTGGCCTCTAGTTACTGATCAGAAAAATGGGGACAGGGACAGAGGCAATATGAAGGGCAGGGTGCCTGGTACTGTGTGACGATCAACAGATCATACAGGCCCTACCGCTGCTGTTGTGGACTGCTGCTGTTGTGGGTGGCACTGTTCTTTTATTTCCTCTAGGTTTAACACTAGAATCCTCCTGCCTTCTCCTCACAGTAGGATGGCGAGTGTGTACCCACCCACCCCCAACCCCAGCTTTTTATGTGGATGCTGGGACCAGACCTTGGGGCTTCATGTTTCCCCAGCCAGAACCGTAATAACTGAGCTATCTCCCCTGTGTCATCATTTCTCTGAGACCGTGGCTTGCTATGTTGTCCTGGCTGACCTTCAACTCCTGGGCTTAAGTTATCCTCCCTGTTCAACCTCTGGATGAGTGGGCATTGGCGGCCCACACCACTGCACCCAATACAGACCCACATCCTTTTGTTCCTTGAGCGTGTACTAGGAGATTTCCAAGTAGATTAGTTGGAAGGGTAGTGCTAGGAGCACCCTCTCCCTCTGCCCACACCACGGTCTGCTTCGGCATGGTTGGATTCACATGCCATCTCTCATTCTCTTCCCTTTCCCCAGCTTTCTCTCTCCCTGCTCTCTCTCTTTTATCCCTCTTTCCTCTCCCTCCTCCTCTTTTCCTGTCTTGCTCTTCTCTTTCTTTCCTTCATGTTCACACATGTGTGCACTCAAAGCTTTGCCAGGAAGTCCCCGTTGGCAAGGACAGCCTCCTACTTGGCATGATACCATTATCATATATAGAAAAGTTAACAGAAATTCCACAACATCTAATAACCAGCACACGTTAAAACCTTCCTCTAGAGTCTCCAAATAAGTCTTTTATAGCTTAAAATGGGAAGGAGATGTAATCTAGGATTATGGTGTATGTGAGTACACTTTCGCTCTCTTTAGACATACTAGAAGAGGACATCGGATCCCATTACAGATGGTTGTGAACCACCATGTGGTTGCTGGGAATTGAACTCAGGACCTCTGGAAGAGCAGTCAGTGCTCTTAACCACAGAGCCATCTCTTCATCCTTCATGTATAAATTATTAAGTCTTGAGCCTTATTAGCCTAAAACAATTTTCCACCCATTTTTACTTCTTCCTGTATTATTGACTTTTTTTTAAAAGAAGATTTATTTATTTATTTATTTGTTATATGTAAGTACACTGTAGCTATCTTCAGACACCCCAGAAGAGGGCATCAGAACTCATTATGGATGGCCGTGAGCCACTATGTGGTTGCTGGGATTTTAACTCAGGACCTTTGGAAGAGCAGTCAGTACTCTTAACTGCTGAGCCATCTCTCCAGCCCCTATTGACTTTTTATTATATTTTTTTGTAATTTATTTAAGATTAAGATTACATCATTTCCCCCTTCACTTTCCTCTCTCTAAATCCTGTGTTCTCCCCCTGCTCTCTCTAAAACTCATGGCCTCTTTTTCTTTAATTGTTGATACATACATGCATACATACATACATTCCTAAATACAATGTGCTCAGTCTGCTTACTGATACTCATATGTAATGTTTCAGGTCTGGCCACTTGGTATTTGATAAGCAATTGGCATGCTCTTCCCTGGAGGAGACAGTTTCTTCCTCTCTCAGCATTCTTTGTCTATGGTTGAGCTCTTGTGACCGCTCCTGCTTCCATGTTAGATGTCTATTGGTCTCATCCTTGTTCAGATCATGGATAGGCAAGCCACGTTGGTGAGACTTCATAGGTGTAGCTTCTCTGAAATTTCTGGGAGACACAATCTCAGAGCAAACCTTCTGTTCCTCTAGCTCTGTGTTCTTTCTGCCTCCCTGTCCACAATGACCCCTGAGCCTTGGGTGCAAGAGTTGTGTTATAGTTGGTTAGGTTTTCAACCAGGCATGGCTTCTCTCTTGTTGAGTAGCTCTTAAGTTCGATTAGAGAGCTGCGGGTTACTGCGAAGGTACCCATGCTACTAGGGTTATCATGCCACATAGGTCACTGGTGTGGTTCATAGGCTTCACGGCTGGACAGAATCCTACATGGACAGAACTGTTGGTTGTTTCCCTCCTTTGGAAGCTTTCTTTACCAGAAGGTGTCGTGAAGGCTAGTCATCAGGCAAGAGGCTTTCAGGTCAGATCCAGCTTGGGTCCTCTGTCTGGGTCCTATGTCCAAAGCGCATAGTGCCTTTAGTCATAGCTTCCTTGGGGGTAGGGGGGCAACCAAAGGCAACAGTATAGCCTATAATGTTCTGGGAGGCTCTTGGATAACCTTGACCAAGAACTCAGAAGAGGGCTTCTTGTGCCTAGTGTTGGGTTTTATTTGTTGTTTGTTTAAGATGGTATATGGCACTTGGGTTGGGGGAGCACTGTTAACTCATGGAAATTTTCGTTTCATTTACAAATATATATATATACATACACATACATATATATAGTAAATATATGTAGATATATATAGAGAGACTTATATGTATTATAGGTATTATTTTATGTAGTTAAATAATAGTATGATTCATTATGACTTTCAGGCATCCCATTGTTATCTTATAACCCCTCCTCCTCCTTCTGCATTCATCTTTCTCCCACTCCCTAATGTTTCTCTATTTTTCCCATTTCCTTCTTTGCATCTCTTGTGCCCTGCTATCTCCTTCTCTGTTACCCCGTGCCCCTCTGTGGTTTCCTTTTATTTTCCTTGTTTCTGCAATTACTCCGGGTTATGTACTCACATGTAAAGACTTCAAGTTGGAAACCTGAGATGCGAGGGAAATGTGTGGCATGTGTCTTTCTGGGTCTTGGTTACCTCACTAAACCTGATCTCTTCTAGTTCCATCTGTCTACCCAACCAGACCCTGAAGAAGGATGTACTGTTGACTTTTTATTCTTTTTTTTTTTTAAGATTTATTTTATTTTTATTATATGTAAGTACACTGTAGCTGTCCTCAGACACTCCAGAAGAGGGAGCCAGATCTTGTTACGGATGGTTGTGAGCCACCATGTGGTTGCTGGGATTTGAACTTATCACCTTCGGAAGAGCAGTCGGGTGCTCTTACCCGCTGAGCCATCTCACCAGCCATTGTTGACTTTTTGAAGGGGTCTGAACAGCAGCATTATAGACTGTTCTATATAGTGAGTCTCAGCAGTTGTTTCCAGGGTATGCTTTACCTTGTTAAACAAAAGCTGGATCTAAAGGCCTGATTATCCATGGTCAGTATTTTACAGGTGACCTACTACTGTAAGGAGGGGCACAGAATTCTTTGTTGTTTATGCTAATTTTGGCAATTTGGTTATGGTGGTGACTTGAGGGTAAACTCTTCTTGGTCTCCAACAGTCTTGAGATTTAGAGATTATAAACTTATATGGACTCGAATTAATATACCTTTTGTTGTTGCTCTGAGGTCTGAAGATAGAGTCTCACACACGCTAGATAAGTTCTCTACTACTGAGCTATGTATCCCAACCCTTAGATTTTTGAGACCAAGTCACACTCTACAGCCGCCGCTGGTCTCAAACTCATAATCCTCCTGTTTTAGCTTCATGCACTGGAATTCCAGCTGTGCACACCACACCCCATTCTCAAGTTATTTTCTGCAGTTCCTTAGTACAGATGTAGTTGAGAGTATTTGGTTTAACGACTGACATTCACATTCTTTTGCTGTTATAAACATGAAAATAGGTCACCTTCTTCTAACATCATTTGTGCGTTGCTAGACTGTGAGATCAAAGGACATGTGGATATTTGTAATTAGAATAAGGAATATTTACCAGACTGCAGTCTGTAGGCTCCAGTTGATTTACACAGTCTCTGGTGATGTATGATGAGGGGGCCTCTCTTTAAGCTGTACTATTTTTTTTTTTTTTTTTTTTTTTTTGGTTTTTCGAGACAGGGTTTCTCTGTGTGTCCTGGCTATCCTGGAACTCACTCTGTAGACCAGGCTGGCCTCGAACTCAGAAATCCGCCTGCCTCTGCCTCCCGAGTGCTGGGATTAAAGGTGTGCGCCACCACGCCCGGCTCTGTACTAACTTTTTTTTTTTTTTTTTTTTTTAAAGATTTATTTATTTTATTATATGTAAGTACACTGTAGCTGTCCTCAGACACTCCAGAAGAGGGCATCAGATTTTGTTACGGATGGTTGTGAGCCACCATGTGGTTGCTGGGATTTGAACTCCGGACCTTCAGAAGAGCAATCGGCACTCTTAACCACTGAGCCATCTCGCCAGCCCCCTGTACTAACTTTTAAATCGTTCCTGGTATGGCCGAATAAGTGATAATGTAGCTTAAGTGTGCATTCATCTTGTAAATGAAACTGGGCATCTTCTCATAAGTTTAGCACCCGAGAAGCCACATGTATTTTTAGTATTTGTACAGGAACTACTTAACCAGGTGGTTTATCCATACTTCTTTTCTTTTTAATCTTGCTTTCCAGGAGCCCTTCCAACATTAAGGAGATTGTCTCTGCTATAAAATCAGTAGAAGTGTTTTTTCCCCTTGGATCCCTTTTGTGCTTACTCTTTCTATTCACACACAAACACATGCACAACATATACACGCACGCATGCGCTGACAGCCCACAGTTCCTTCTTGAAGGTCAGAGGACAACTCTTAGGAGTGAGTTCTCTCCATCGTGTGGGGAGCAGATATCAAACTCAGGTCATTGGGGCCAGCAGACACATACCATTTACTCAAAGTTATTTGTCTTTTCTTTCATTTTTTTTTGGCTTTTTTATGGGAATTAAAAGTCCTGTTCCATGTTTATAGAGAATTTTGTTCACATTTTCTTCTAGTACTTCTAAGTTTTCATTGCTGTGAAGAGACACCATGACCAAGGCAACTCTTATAAAGGAAAACCTTTAATCAGGGCTGGCTTACAGTTTCAGAGGTTCAGTCCATTATCATCATGGCAGGAAGCCTGGCAGTGTGCAGGCAGATATGGTGCTAGAGGATCTGAAATAGTTCTCCATCTTAGGCTGGGCGTGGTGAGTAGCTCTTTCCACGTGGCCCCAGGTGGGTGTCTGGCTGTGTGAAGCCACTGTCCCAAGCTTGGCGGTGGTGGATGAGAGGCAGTCCTCTAGGTACCAGGTTCCCAGCCTCCGGCATCCCACGCTGGATACTGTGGAGGTGCTGAGAACAAATGAGGGTCCCAGGCAGCTTGGTCAGCTCCGGGGCCAAAGGGCAGAGAGGGCAGGGGGATAGGGGGAGCTGGGTGGTTCCCACATGGGCGAGAGTCCTTGGTCCGGTCCATGGCTGGAGCACAGGAAGACCTTCTGGCAGGAGGTTAGACTCGGCTTGTTAGGGGAAAGTCTATCCCATCGTTCAAGCACGGTGGGCCTTGATGATCAGAGACAGTCTGTGGTTTTAGAGCTTTATTGTAGAAAGGCAGGGCGAGGCAGGGCATGGTGGTGCATGCCTTTAATCCCAGCACTCGGGAGGCAGAGGCAGGCGGATTTCTGAGTTCGAGGCCAGCCTGGTCTACAAAGTGAGTTTCAGGACAGCCAGGGCTATACAGAGAAACCCTGTCTCGAAAAACCAAAAAAAGAAAGGCAAGGAGAAAGAGAGAAGGAAGAGAGAGAGAGAGAGAGAGAGAGAGAGAGAGAGAGAGAGAGAGAGAGAACCCATGGCCAGGTGGATAGAGGGGGGGTAAGGGAGAGAGAGAAGGAGGACTAGAGAGTAAGAAAACTGAGAGCTTAAAGAGAGCAAGGAGGGGCCAAGCAGCCCCTTTTATAGTGGGCTGGGCTATCTTGCTGTTGCCAGGTAACTATGGGGAAGAGCATACCTGGTTATAGTCAGGTAACTGTGGGGGTGAGGTCTAGCCAGAATGCCAGAAGCTTGGGATGTTGTTTGTGTGACTGATAGTCACAGAATTAAGGAGTTGGGAGCTCTGTGGTGTAAGGCACCTGGCTCTGGGACCATGGCTCGATTTTCTGTCCTTTTTAGAGTTCTCTACTGGGTCGCCAGAACAAGCCCCATTCAACCAAAATAGGCTGCCTGTCACAGTCCCTCAATAGTGCCACCTGCTCCCCATGGGCGCCACACTATATAGAGTTTTCTTTATTGTGAGAGATAGAGGTTTATCTTAAATATTTAAAAACTAACATTTTTTTTCCTTTGAGACAGAATCTCACCATGTAGCTCTAATTGGCCTGGAACTTGATAGGTAGACCAGGCTGGCCTGAAATCATAGAGCTCTATCTTTGCCTCCTGAGTGCCGTGAGTAAAGGCGTGTGCTACCACACCTGGAAAACCATTTTTTTCTCTTAAGGTGCATAGTTTGGCCCCAGTTTCTAGAGTAGGCCTGTCCTAAGGGCTCGTGAAGGGACACATTTATCTTTCAACAGATGATTTCAACAGGGCCCACTTCACACTCCTAGGGGTCCCCAACAAACCCCTACAATGCCTGGTGAGTGTCCTTTGTCCCCAGTCCCGGATGGGCTCAGTAGTACCAGTCTATGCCCAGGCCCAAGCAGTCCAAGGCTCTACTGCCTGAGCATATCCCCAGCTGCCTACCTGGAACTCTCACCCCCACCCAACCCAAACCCTTGTTTCCTGCATCCTCAGTCCAGTGGGCCTAACTAATATCAGGACAGGCCCAGGAAGCCTTCTGGGGTCTTGCATCTGCCATTATGGTCCAACATTCCACAGGACTTCACAGCAACTGGCCAGAAGCTCTGTCACAAGTACCGCGGTGGGAAGATGATTCCCATCGCGCCAGGCATCAACCGGGTCGACTGGCCCTGCTTCACACGTGCCATCGAAGATTGGTCTAAATTCGTGTCCAGGTCCGAAGAGTTCAAGCTGCCCTGTGCCAACAAAAGGGGTCAGTTTACCAACTACAAAGAATATTCTTAAGAGCGGGGAGACCTCCCACTATCTGGTGGCGCGTAAAGTGGGGAATGAGAGCCATAAGCACAAGGACCTGGAACACAGGCACCGGGACCAGGAAGGGCTGGTGAGAGTGGTGAGGTTGGGGTGGAGGAGCGCTGAAGCAACTCAAGCGCTGAACCCACTAGGGCTAGGGCTGAGAGCTCGGGGATTCTGCGCAGAGGCGGGGTTTAGATGAGGGTGGGTCGGGTTTGTTCAGATCTAGATTCCCAAGGTGGGCTCTCTCTCCACAGTGGAGGGTTTCAGTGGCTACGCAGTGCGGTACTTGAAGCCGGAGGTGACCCAGAACTGGCGGGTAGGGAAAGATGCAAACAGACCTGGCCCGGATGGCTGGGAGGGACCAGCTGCTGGGTTCCGCGCCCCGCAGGCTTACAGATACCTATTCCTGTGGCCCACTCCAGTACTGCCTCAACCAGAACCCCTGCCTGGACCGCTACGGACAGAAGCCCCTGCCTTTCGACTCGTTGTAAGTGACAATCCCCGAGCAGAGGAGAGGGATCATAGCTGAATTCCTACCGAACCGGCATCTGTCAGCTGGTGCATGAAGCAGTTATCACGCCAGAATCTGCCACCTCCACGCTCCATGAGCCAGCACTCAGACCTTTATTCTTTTGCAGGAACTCGTTCCGGCGCTTTGGCTCCCACTACAGGTAGATAATGGCCCCGCCCTGGTCGCAGCAGGCCACGCCCCTTAACAAGAGTGCCTTGAGGTTGCTCCCCAGGCACTCTACACTCTATGGACAGCTTAGTGCGTCCGGGCTGGGGGTGGGATGGGAGTGGGACAGTACCTGGCAGAATAAAGAAGAAACTGCCTGCCATCTGCTTTCCATTGCTAGTTAGTGCCCTCAGCAGGGTCACCCTGGGTTAAAGGCTCCGATAATAAGGTGGAAGTGCCGGGAGACTCTGAGGCATCTCACAGTCAGGCTTTGAGTGTCCCAGCAAAGGCAAACTCTGTGGTGTGACCCCTCCCACCGGCACAACCAGACATTCAGGCCTTTCCCTATAGCGCACACTCCCGTTGCACCTTTATCTTGTAGCATGCAGGGTGTCTCCCTTTCTATTCCTGAAAGTTGTCTTCCCTCAGCCCATACACAGGAAAACTCTGAGTTCTGTTACTGTGTATGCTAGTGTAGGTTCATATACGACTGAAAACCCATGAAGCCATTATCAATGGGAGTCAGTGGGAAACGGTATGAGATAAATTAGGGGTGAAGAGAATAGCCAAAAATATACAAGAGCAGATAGAGAGCCACTGAAGGCTCCTGGGCACATAGGCTGGATGGAAACTTTTCAGATCTTTCAGGTCCTGGGCTTTGGGTTGGGGGGTGGAGCTAGGGAAGGAAAACTTGATTTTTCTTTAGAGTATTTTGGAGTCCTCATCTCACCCCTCTTTCTCTTTACAGTCGCATCAACTATCTGACTCCCTGGCATTAATCTGTCGGGGGGGAAACGCTGATTCTTCTATGGCTGGACCGTGCCACCTCAGGGCCCCTAGCCGGACAAAGGGCATATGGTGGCACCACCCATCTTCTCCCCAGGAGTTCAGTTCAAGAAATAAACCTAATGCTTCCTCAGAGAGGCCCTAGGTTCGTGGGGGTGGGGTGGGGAGTGAAAGGGAAGTCTGGAGAAAGGTCAGGACCACAGATGATAGTGTATTAATTACCCTTGCCTGTTCTTTACTAACTCCTGGGAAATGGGGAAAGGGCTTGTAGGGGCTGGGGAAGGATGTTTTGTGGACTTGGATAGAGTTATCAGGACCTAAGCCTCAAGTCTAGCTGGGGTGGAGGCACAAGGACAGGCTGGGATATGGGTTTCCCTAATCCTCTTGTCCCTTGCTTGCAACCCCTAAATCAAGAGCCTGGATGTGTAGTCTCCACCTGAGTCTGAGCATGAGAGGAAAGAAGAGACCTATGACATCTCCCTGGACCCTTTTACATATACTGGTGTGCTTTGGGGTTTCCTGGTACCAGAACTTCCCTGATGGGAAGTGGGCAGGTTAGATTTATGTCCTCTATTCCCTGTGAAACAGATTTCAAAAATAAACTAGGATGAGGTGATTGAGAACATTCTGGGCTCCTCAAGGCACTGCTAAGAAATTCATCACCTAGACAGAAGGCCATCTACTATACTCTTGAGCAGTGCCTCATCGGTCCCTCGGCATACACACCCTAGTCCTGAGCCCCTCTTGTGATGGTGGACGTGATGACCTAGGTGAGGGGAGCCCCAGGGAAATGGGCTTCACAGTCTGGTGCAATGTTAGGATAACTGGCATCTGTAGCTCTTGGGTCTTCCATACTCCACCCTGCCAGAGGGCGGACTGCAGGGAGAGGTTCTCACCAGACAAATGGCCACTGTGTGCAGGAACTCAGTATGGGATTTCTGTTCCTGGAACTTCCCTTGGAGTTTCAGATATCCCCAAACCTGAAATTATGTGCAAAGTCACGTGTTTACATGCCATTGTGCCTTCCAAGAGCAGTCCCTTTGTTTTCATCTTATTCTCAGCAGAGCTGGCATCCACAGGGGTTAGGTTCACTCATTACTTCCTTTCCTCCCTGAACCCACTGCACAGCTGCTGCATGCAAGGCTAATGTCTCAGGAGGAAGGGACTGAGAAGAAAATGGCCTCACAGATCAGAACATATTATCACTCGATATTTGAAATTCTGCGAGCAGGGCAGGGAGCGGGGGAAGATAAACCCAGCTTCCTTCAAGCAGACTCAGTGGACAGCTTTCATTCCAAATGATAAAGAAATGGACTGCCTAGGTTTGCAACGGATGTTCAAGTTCTGCTTTGGGCGAGGACGGTCAGAGGAGCAACAGTGAGCAGCTGATGGTGCAAGGAGGAACCAAGTGACTGAGAATTTTTATTTTTTCTGGGCCTGCTTCTGTGACCCAGTATGACCAAGAAAGTTCACCTTGTAATGTGGCCCAGCTTTGAGGCCTTTGCCTGGGCCAGTGTTCCGCTGAATGCTCAGGCGACACAGACAAGAGGTCACCCTTGTTTTATCAGTGTTCTGAGTCCAGTGGGAAAAACAGGTAGGCAGGTCAAGTCACTTTAGACCACAAACCACACCTCTCTAGTCTAGGATACCACAGGGGCCAGCCCACAGCAGTAAAGGTTCTTGTCCACTGGCTACATGTTTAACACCAACTTTATAACTACAAGAAGTAG
Source organism: Mus minutoides (assembly GCA_902729485.2). Taxonomy (NCBI): domain Eukaryota; kingdom Metazoa; phylum Chordata; class Mammalia; order Rodentia; family Muridae; genus Mus; species Mus minutoides. Next base: position 319,816 of record LR750035.1, on the reverse strand, counting down.
AAACTGTGCCTAAGAATAAGGGGAGGAAAAGCATAAGCAAAAACAATTCAGTGTATGCTTTTTATTAAGTTTTTAAGTGTTTTATAGGCCCTGTGAGGTAAGTTGTTTTAAATCCATTTTATAGCTGGTTAAGTAACTGGACTAGGGGATAAAGAAATGGCTCTGAGGTCGATTGAGTGCTGCCTGCTTTTCCAGAGAACCCAGGTTCAGCTTTCATCACCCACAAAGAGGCTCAAACCCATCTTAACTCCAGTTCCTAAGCATATAACACTTTCTTTTGACTCCAGGGGCACCAGGCAGACAAGTGGTGCGCATACATACACCCAGGCAAAACACTCACTCACATCAAACTAACTAAATAGGCTAGAGGAAGTTTTGATTGGCCCAAGACCATACAGCTGGTGACCAGCAAAACTAGGAACTGAAGGCAGTGAGACTGTGATCTACTTCTTTCCTGCTCTGAAGAGCAAGCCAAGAGTGGAGAGGAAAGCAGAAGGTCTTCCTGGGGCTGGAGATGTAAGACTAGTACTTAGAAGGAAGAGATCTCCCGTCAGAAAACTAAGAAGCCAAGATTAGTGGTATACACTTAAGAGTCCCAGGCAATAAGGAGGCTGAGGCATGACTGATGTCCCAGGAGTTTGTGACTAGCCTGGGAAACAGACGTGGGAATGCTCTCAGAAATACGTGGAATGGCAACTATCTCACAGCTATGACCTCCTCTGTACCTTCAGAGGTTTGTGGCTTAGCATCTGGATAGCGCAGCCAGCATGACCCTCATCTCCAGGCCTTTTGGACCTGAACACAATGCAGTGCCCTGGCCTTTACCACAGACCCCAGCATCTTTCCTGGCTTGTCTATCCTATCCTCAGGCTCTTGTCTCCCCAGCTTTGTTCAAAGCCATCCTTCCACCCCTTTCTACCCAGTCTCAAAAGCCTCAAGTGCTCCCTTCTCCCCATTCTTCCCAAAGACCACAAGGACAGGGCTCTTGGCTGCTTCAGGGGACTCATATCTGTGGCCGGCAGGCTTTACTTGCCAGCTCCTTTTACCGTCTATAACTGAGGTTCAGGGATAGGCTCTGGGGCCTCCAGAACCATGCAGATCTATCTATCCGGACAGAATGAAATTTCTACTATAAAGTAACAGTGATGTTTATTACAGAGCAACATGGAGAGCATGCATCCTAAGCCCAGGGTCTGGGGCTGGCAGAAGGACAGGCTCAGAAATAAGGCTCACCCTGAGAAGGGGTGGGGTGGAGATTACATGGCCCGGATGTCAGTGGACATTTTTACTGTGTGTTTGTCTGTGGGTGCATGTACACACAGGAGGTAAAGTCAACATCAGGTATCTTCAATCACTCCTCACCTCATGTTTTTTGAGACAGGGTCTCTCAAAAACCCAGTGTTCACCAAATGGTTAGACTGACTGGTAGGAACACCAGGAATGTCTGTGTATCTGTCTTGTCTGTCATTCCTCTATCTGTGTTCCTCCCACTATCAGCCTAGGATCACAGAATCACATGGCTGTGAAGGTGCTGGGTATCCAAATTCAGAGCCTCCTGCTCGAGCAGCAGGCACTGCACTGAGCCTTCTTCTCCTCAGCCCCTATGCTACACAATTCTGAAACTCCCTAAACTCACTCGTGGGAAGTTCTTGCCTTATGCCTGGCAAACAGCAAGTACTCACTTTATGGTCGTGGAAGAAGCAAACACAGGATTGTAGAGGCAGGTGAGGACACGGTGAGGAAGCTTCTACCTCCCCACAGACTGACCTTTACAGGATCCTACAGCAAAGATCTCTGGGAATGTAGACCGATAGCAGCCAAGGCTCTTCCTGAAGGTACATACGACTGACTACTCAGGGACAAAACCACTTTGTTGAGGATGGGATGCAGGCCTTGTCACCAGAGTCAGCTGTGAGTTTGGGGGATTCCTGCAGAGCAGTCCAGCATGGGTCGGGGGTCTGCTCTGGAGGGAGAACAGGGCTACAGGCCAGGAAGAACATACGGGTTGGAGGTGACATTTCATGACAGTCCCTTTAAGGACCTGCCTCTCTGACTGCACTGGAAGGTGGACAACAGTACACTGGATCTGTGAAGAAGCCGAACACCAGCTGGGGCAGGGGGAGCATTTTGTTGCCTTCACTCCCCTGGCCAGGTTGGGTGTCTATCAGGTCACATTGCCCGTCTTTCACCTGTGTGGCTTAGACAATCCCTGAGCCTTGAAATGATCTGGACAGGATCTATCCTGCCCATTAAGCAGAGTTTTATCTTTGCCACACAACTAGAAAAGAAACGGGGGCCTTAAGCCTGGCACAGCCACAAAGGCCCCTTGCTGTTAGCTGCTGAGTGGTGGAAGCCAACAGGAAGGAACCTCTCGGCTTCCCAGGGGCCAGAGGGGATAGGAAAAGATGGGATCTGGTCATAGTTTTCCGAACAGTTGTTGCGTGGGTAGCTGTATGTCCTTTGAACTTTTCTATTCTTATCTAGGACAAGGAGCCCTTGGCTATTTCTCCTCTCCACTCTGGCCTTTAGGAAATGGAAGCATGTAAGCTACAGGTGAGGACGAGGATGGTGCACAGTAGAAATACGTTGAAGGACTAAGGTAAAAGGCCCTGCCCAGGCTCAGTCCACAGAGGGCTCACTGTAGGGCAGACCGAGGAGGAGTGTGGGCCAGCCGGGCTAGGTGGGGCCACCACTGTTCCAGGGAGCACCTGAATAAAGTTATTTACTTACTTATTTTTGCTATCTGCAGCTTCTGGCCTTTCATGAGTTGCTGGTCTCTCATGGTCCAGCTCCTTCGAGGGTTAAGACTGAACCTTAGTCAGGAGGGCTGAGGTATGCTGCACTGGTAGCTGTTGGCTTGTCCGTGGCTCCCCTGCAGAGTCTCAACAATGACTCCATGCGACTCTCACAACAGTGGGGCAAGTTAACCTTCCAATCTGTTTTTTGACAGATATGGCGACTGTGTCCCAAAGAGGTTAAGTGACCAGTCCAAGCTTACTTAGCCAGAGCCTCAAAGCTCAGGACTCAATCCTTGCCCCAACCTGCTCATTTGGTCTGCTTTGTCTCTCAGCCTCTGCACCTCCCAACAAACCCTCCGCCAAGAACGAGTGGAAGAGCTGTGGGCTGCACCGGTCAATGTCTTTACTTCTAGAGCACACATCAAACTCACTGCATTTAAAACATTAAAAGTGGCTGCCTAAAATGGAGTCATTCTTTTAAAAATTCCAAACTCTCATATTTATATATGATCCAAAATGACATGAAATTAAGCTATACAATGTTATGAATAGTATAATAAACAGCTTTTAGAATGTAAAAATGAAAGAAAAAAACCAGCAGTTAGGACTAAGCTGTTATAAGCCTGAGTTCCAGTTTTTTGAGGCTTTGTGACTAAGAGTCAACCCGAGAGAAGTGCTAACCTCAGTCTCTGTGGACACAGGAGAGAACCTGGGCAGACAGTGCAGCCAGATGTGGCCAGCTGGACTTTTCAGATGAGGTGAGGTGGTATCCTCCTACCCATATGGCCCCTGACTTAGTGATCAGTCTTCTTCCAAGACTCATGGGTAGGGAGGGGGCTGAAAGGGGCATGGTCAGTGCTGGGTTCAGAACGATGACTGTGAAAACAAAGGTCCTCCAGGCTCTCGTGGTGGCTCTGGCTGTCTAGAGATGGTGGCTGACCGTGTACCTACCAAGAATGCTGCCTACCGGGCTTCCCAATCCGTATGTGCCCACATCTGCTACAGGAAGCAGGCTGTGAAAAGCCAAAGTCCTAGGGGGGCTTCCAGGGCTCATGTTTTGGCAATGGAAGATCCTTAGGGCCTGAGGGCTCTGTGGGGTAAGAGGACAGTCCTCACCCTGGGCACCTCAGGCAGGGCTGGGGCAAGCCTATGACACTTTGGTTCACACAGCGTAGGAAGGGACCTGTTTCTATCTGCCGGGAAATCGTGGGCTTGGTCTTCCTCCCTCCCCAACCCAGGGATGAAGCTGGAGGTCAGGGGGACTAATGGTCCTCCACTTCAGCACAACAGCTCTGCTCCGGGCACATTCATTCCCCTGCAGCTCAGAACCACTCACAGGCAGGAGGGGCTTCCACAGACTCAGGACCACCCTTAGCACATACATGGGCTGCTTGTGTTCCTTTCCCTGTGGACAGCACTGGCTGACCTGAGGGTGTCGTGAAATGTTTCTGCTTCCCCCACCCTGACTGGGCCCCTAGTCTCCAAGCAGATGGTACCCACAGACTCCTATCCTACATCTCTAACTATCAGAAACTTGGGGTTGGGGCACAATTGTCCTAGCTGGGCAGTCAGGGGACTGTAGCTCTGATCTACATTCTAAGTCCCCAGATCTGTCACAAGCTTGCCTCCCGCAACCCCCAATAAAAAAGCAACTTGGGAAGAAATCATACTTCTTCCCAAGCCATCAGCTTTCTAACTAGGCTGAAAGATCTGAGAAAATTGGGTTGGCATCCCCGACTTCTGGGGCAGAGAGGCACCTGATTACAGGTAGAATTCAAGTTCCCTAGAGGTAAGGGGTGCAGCAGGTTCTCAGAAAACAAGTCCTGTCATGGGGAAGAAGTGAATGGAATTGGGGTCTGGCCACAGCAGTTTGGCTCTTCCCACAACCAGGCTGGTGCTAAGAATACTGAACATGCGTACCCTCCACCTGCCCAGAAGAGCCCTTTGGTCCTGACTCCTGAGGAGGGAGCTGACTGACAGGCTTGCTGCCATGCAGCTGCAAGCAGGCAAGACTAGACAGGGCAGGTCGCGGCGCCTAGGCCTTAGGGCAAGCAGGCTGCCACCTGGTAGGCGCCCTCTACGGCTGCGGCGGCAGCGCTGTGCTGGGCACTGTGCTCCTGTAGCAGCGCCACATCCAGAAAGCGTTCTCCGCACCACACACACTTGAACTGCTGCTCTCGGGCATGCACACCCTGGTGCTTGTTGAGATGCTCTCGCTGCTTGAAGGCTTTATCGCAGCTGGGGCACTTGTAGGGCTTCTCCCCCGTGTGCACCCGCCGGTGGCGCTGCAGGTCTGAAGCGTACTTGAAGCGCTTCTCGCAGTCCGGACACTTGAGCGGCTTCTCCCGGGCCGGGTCACAGCGGTGCTGCACGAACTCCGAGGAAGAAAAGAAGCGGCGCTCGCACAGGGTACACCGCAGAGGCTTCTCGGCGGCAGCGCAGTGGGACAGCTGGTGCTTCTGCAGGGCGGATGCCCGCTTGTAGGCCTTGTTACACACGGGGCACTTGAAGGGCCGCTCGGTGGAGGTTGGCAGGCACTTGTGCCGCAGCAGCTCGGCCGACTGGTCGAAGCCCTTCTGGCACACCGGGCACTTGAACAGAGTCTCCAGGGTGTGCACGTGCTGGTGGTAGAGCAGGTGGCTGGGCTGGCCAAAGCCCTTCTCGCACAGGCCGCACTTAAAGGGTTCTTCCGTCTTGTGTGTGCGCCGGTGGCGCATCAGTGCGTACTGCTGCTTGAAGCCCATGGGGCACAGATCGCACTTGAAGGGTCTCTCCGCGCTGTGCGTGCGTTCATGCTGCCGCAGGTCCGATGGCCGCTTGAAGGCTTTCTGGCACTCGCCGCAGCGGAAGGGCCGCTCGCCACTCGGGGTACAGGGGTGCTGCAGCAGCTCAGACGACTCTTTGAAATGCAGCTCGCACACGTTGCAGCGGAAGAGGTGGTGCTCGCCGGAATGCGCATACATGTGGCGCACCAGATGCGAGCGGTGCTTAAAGGTCTTCTCGCAGACGGCGCACTTGTAGGGCCGCTCGGAGCTGTGCGTGCGCTTGTGGTGCACGAGGTGCGAGGACTGGCTGAAGCTCTTGTCACACAGCGTGCACTTATACGGCTTCTCTCCGGTGTGGATCCGTTCATGCCGGGAGAGCTCCGACAGGTGCTTGAAGGGCTTCTGGCAAACGGGGCAGCTGTAGGGCTTTTCCGGTTGCTCCACGGGGGCTACGTTAGCGTTAGCGGGCGGAGGTGCTGAGGGCAGTGATGGGGCGGTGGTGGTGGCTGGCTCGGCAGCCTCAACTGGCTTGTAGGTCTTATCACAAATGGAGCACTTGACCATGCCAGTGTGGGAGCTGTGGTGTTGGGCCAGCGAGGTGAGTAGGGAGAAGCCCATTTTGCAAACGCCGCAGACGAAAGGCTTCTGCTCGGCCTGCACACACTGGTGCTCCAGCAGGTCGGTGGCCTGATGGAAGATCTTAAGACACTGTGTGCACTGGAATGAGCGGTCGTGGCCTGCCAGGCACTGATGCTCATGTGGACTGGACAGGTGTGCCAGATCATGGCCACACACACCACATTTGGGGCCCGGCTCCCCGGCTTGCAGGGGTGCATGCTGTGGGGGCTGCAGGCCTGGGTCAGGTTGCAGGAGTATGCCGTACACGGCACAGCCCAGGGGGTTCTCAGCCGAGCCCGGGGGCAGCGTGTGCTCAGCCAGGGCTGGCGGTGTCTCTGCATGGTGCTGAGGCTGCGGGGCCTGTGGCTGCTGTGGCTGAGTCTGTGGTGGCTGCTGCCAGCTTTCTGACATGCTTGGGAAGATGAAACTGGGTTTGGACAGTAACGGCTTCAGTTTCCCCGCTTAAGGTGATCCTAACCCTGAGAGAAGCTATGGGATCTCAGGAACGGACAAGAACCTCACACAAGGCACACAGGTCTTGTCAGATAGCCCTTGTCATTAGCCAAGAAGATAGCCTACAGGACAGGGGGGCTCTTCGAGACAGGGTCCCAGCAATGCCAAGGAGGCTCTGCCTTCCCCAGTAATCGGTTCTGTAGGGAAGAGAGACACAGTGAACGTGTGGCAGGAACAAGCAGCTCTCCCCCCCTTTTCCCTTGCGGACCACACTCACTACACAGACATAAGCTTTAGGGGACGGAGATGCTCAGGGATCAAGCCCTGCTCCCTTCACCTGCTCTCAAAGAGGCAGCTCCTCTCCTCCATGCAAAGGGGAAGAGAGCTTTCTCCATACCCACTTTCTTCAATCCCCCTTCTGGGTAGGGCATCTCAGCCTCCACAAATTCCCCTCTAGTTTCCATATGGCCTGCTCAGTCAGAAAGTCTGGGGTGACCTGTCCCTAATGCCTGACAGCCCCTTTCACACTGACAGGAGAGAACATAACTGTCTGGAGTCAAGAGGATCCTGATGTCCCAAGGAAGCCACGCCCCTGAGGTCTAAGGCAGATAGATGGACTCTGGAAGCTAATATTAAGGCAACAATACTAAGAACCACCTAAAAACCCTCTTCTTTGAGGGACTGATCTACGTTCTTCTTCACCTGCACTTCAGGCCTTTCCCAGGGCACATGCCACTCTAGTTTAACAGGGTTAATGGCCTTTCAGGAACCCGAACTCCTAGTCAAGGAGAGTTAAATAACAGGTTTATAGACCCACTGATCTCGGTGAACTCCTGCACTTATCTCCCAGAGGAACACAAACAGAAGTCCCTTACCCTCTGAGTCTTTGACTGTCAAGGTGTAAGAAATTGTACTGTTTGCCTGAATTGTACAGATAAAGTATGCCCCGGGGTGTCTCTCCTCCAAGTCCCAAATATTCACAGTAATCACTGCAAGATAAGCCCACCCAACCACCACCCTCACCCCATCCCAGCAAATCTATAATTCACCACTTTGAGGTAGTGTAAAGCAATCCCATAGAGAATTATTTTTGAAATCAAAGGCAGCCCCCTTTCTAGGTTCTCGGCTCATCAGCTGCTTAGATTTAAAAGTTTGCAAGTTTTCTCTAAGGGAAGGAAAGTAGAGAATGCTCCCATAAGCCAGCTGGCTTCTAACTGTTCTCTTAAAGAAACCTAAGAATCAAGCTAAAAGTTGTCACCCTCAGCATCTTCTGGGAAGGGAGAGAATAATGAGGCTGCTGATTTGGGGTAGTACCTAGGAGTACGACCAACCAACCACAGCTGGTCATTTTAGCGTTCCTAAGGAAGCGAGGAGAGGTGGACTGCACTGAACACTGCCTGATCTAGCTGTACTAATTCAACTGTGTGTTATTTTTCCTGGTATGAATGGCTGCCAGCCCCAGCAGCCGCCCCCACTCCCCTCCTCCTAGAGCAACCCCACTGCCTACCCTGACCCTGCTCCGAGAAGGAGAAGCCAGGAACACTCTTAGATCACTGCACAAGAGCCGGAGAGAGAAGTGGGTTGGAAAGGCAAGGAGAAGCCCCCACCCGCGCCCCACCCTAGCCCTTTTCCTCTCTGAGTAACCGAATGAAAGCTGATCTCCTCCCATCAGGCCCAGCTGGGCTGCCTGCTGTCAGCTCCTGCTCCGGATGGCCCAGCCACTGCGTCCCGAAAAGGGGGTGGTTCCGGCCGAGGAAGGCCCCAGAGCCTCAAACGGTGCCCAGGAAGCAACCGTACTTCCAGGCCCAGCCTGGATCGACTCGGAGCTCAGGAGGCTCTCCCTGGGAGCAGGGGCTACCGGAGTGGCCCCCAGATGCAGTCCCGGGTGCCCTGCCACTCACCTGCTCCAGGGGTCAGGCGCGGGGCAAGCGGAGACCAGCTGCTTTCTCTGCCGCCTCTTTATTCCGGCTCCATCCGCCGCGGCGCGGCCTACGCGTCCTGCCAATCCTCGGGCCTCGCGTAGCAGAGGCAGGCGGCGCGGAATCGGGAGACAGGTTTGCGGCAGCCGGAACCGACGAATCGACCCGCGCAGTCGAGTTAGCGGGACCGGGGCAGCGGACGGACGGGCGAGCGGACAGACCGACGGGTCTTGCAGAGACCGGCGGACAGGCGGTCGGCGCGAGGCCGGGTAGGCGGGGCCGGGGGAGGAGCGGCAGCCGGGGCGGCGGCTGCCGAGGAGCCCGCGGCGCGGAGCGAGGCCGCCCCCTGTCGGGGACCCGCGGCCCCGCTGGCCCGAGCCTGTGGGTACGGAGGGGCGGGGCTGGAGCCTCGGGATCCGCTCGCCGGAGCCTACGATCGCGGAGGAGCCCGGATCCCCAGCCCCGGCTCGCCGCAGCTCCACCTGACTCCCCGGTCTTCTGCAGTTGACCTGCGGCTCAGCTCGCTCTCAGAAGGGATCCTGCGACTCCAACTTTTTGCAAGTCTGGCAAGCGGACCCGCAGACCTGTGGAACCCCGCACAGGGACACTGGGGCGACGGAACGATCCGGAAGGCCGCCTCCTTCAGCGCTTACCGGACAGACGGTGGCCGCCGTCCGTCCTACAGCTCCGCTGGGCTTCGCCCCCTGGGTCGCCAGGCCCCGCCCCGAAGTGGAGCTAATCGAGGTCCCGCCCCACTGAGCACTTCCGGCCCAGCGGAACTCGGGGCGTCGGATCAGGTTGTCGGTGGACCGGGCTTGTGGTCCAGGCCCCATGAGCTCGGCGCCCCTGGTGGGCTACAGCAGCAGCGGTTCGGAGGATGAAGCGGAGGCCGTCGCCGCGGGGCGGAGCAAACCGGGTTCTGGCCTCCACCGTTGGTGAGGATCGAGGAATTTTTCTCTCTCGAGCGTAGATTCTTTTGAAACCCCAGTGGGACCCGAGCCCCAGGGAACCAGGAGGATGGGTCGGTTCCCCGGGAAGAGAAAAACGTGGACAAAGCCCTGGAATGGCACACACACACACACACACACACACACACCATCTTGGCTAAGGCAAAGTTGGGAGTGAGGACACGGGTTCAAGTCCAGCCCTGTGCGTTTTTCTCTTTTGGTAAGCAACTATGTTTCTTCCGAGATGTTTCCTCATCTGAACACAATGCAATAATAACCCAAGCTTTTCATTCGTCTAGTAAATGGTTAATGAATAGCCACCGCGAGCCACCCTGGAGACTGGAGACACCAGACTGTCGAAAAACCCATGAAAATCTCATGCTCCAAGAGGCTTATTCTTCGAGGTTCTTAAATACGGGTCTTTGCTGAATGTAGTGTGTCAGTTCATTGCAAGAGCTCTAGCAAATAAAAAATATGCTTTACACGAGAGGAAATTAATGTAAGCCAAGATCACAGAGCTACTTGAGTTCAGGCCTGTCCAACTATCAAATAGGGACCTCCAAGCTACATTGCTACCTGCTGAAGTGTCTCCCATGGGGACCAAGAGCCAGCTTAGGTCTGTCTTCCAGAGTAGTTAGGAAACATCAGCAGTTCTAGAAAGCTATAGCTCTCTAGAAGAAGATCAACACCTTCCTGGGAATGTATACTCAGCTGCTGTGACTGAGGGAGGAGGATGGAGTTTGAGGCCAACCTAGGCTACATGGTATGCATAAGAATCACTGTGCATAACAGCTTAGAACTTCTGTTGTTCAAAGGGGTATCAATGAGGATAAATGTGTGTTCTTCTTTTGCAGTGGCCAGAACCCCCTTCCCAGTCAGAAGCTTCCAGTGCCTGACAGTGTGCTGAATATGTTCCCTAGCGCAGAAGAAGGGCCTGAGGATGACAGTGCAAAGCATGGGGGTCGAATCCGAACGTTTCCCCATGAGCGGGGCAATTGGGCCACCCACATCTACATACCGTGTGAGTCCCTGACTAAAACAAGTGCCTCTAGCTCTGGCTAGGAGGAAGAAACCAGGACCCCTGTGTGCTAGACTCATATCCCACCCCAGACCTGAGGAGGCGACAGACCACCTCACTGTTGAATTAGACCTTAGTGCACCGGGTGTTCTGTAAGTTACTGAGCGTCTCATTTCTGCACCTCTAAAGTGGGGATGATAGTATCTATCTCTTTGGAAGATTAAATCAGATAATCTATGCCAAGTTCTTAGCACAGCACACAAACTGGTGGCTCTGATTTTGTGTAGACTCACCCATTATTAGTATCCACCATCCAGAGTGTGACATTACAACAGAGGAACCCACTTTTTGCTGTTGTTGTTTTGTGGGTTTTTTCATTGTGGATGTTTTTTGTTTGCTTGCTTGCTTGCTTGCTTGCTTGCGGCAGGGTTTTTCCATGTAGTCCTGTCCAGCTGTCCCAGAACTTAGACATATGCCTACTTCTGCCTCCCCGATGCTAGACTTAAAGGTGTGTGCTACCACTACCTGACCTGAGCCCACATTATAATCACCAAACTTCACAAACATTAGTATTATGGCTAATCTCCTTTTTTTTAAGGTATTATTTATTTTATATATATGAATACTCTATCTGCACATACACCTGCATGCCAGAAGACGGCATCAGATCCCATTATAGATGTTTGTGAGCCACCATGTGGTTGCTGGGAACTGAGCTAAGGACCTCTAGAAGAGCAGCCAGTGCTCTTAACCTCTAAGCCATCTCTCCAGCCCCCTGGCTAATTTTTGATGTTGTATATTCTATGAGTTTGAACAAACTTAAAAAGATGTATCATGTAGAGTAATATTACTGCTATAAGAATCCTTCATGCAGCCGGGCGTGGTGTTGCACGCCTTTAATCCCAGCACTTGGGAGGCAGAGGCAGGCGGATTTCTGAGTTTGAGGCCAGCCTGGTCTACAGAGTTCCAGGACAGCCAGGGCTATACAGAGAAACCCTGTCTCGAAAAACCAAAAAAAAAAAAAAAAAAAAAAAAAAATCCTTCCTGCTCAACTATCCATCCCTGCCCTCCACCAGCTATCTATTCCCACAAATTTGCCATCTCTAGAATGTCACAGAATTGGGGTCATCCAGTATATCGCCTTTTCACATAGCCTCTTTGGCTTAGTAGTATACATTCAGGGCTCCCCTGTGCCTTATCACGTCTTGATAGCGCATTTCTTATTAGTGTTAACTAATATTCCATTGTCTAGCCAGGTCACCTACTAAAGGAGATTTTGGCTGTTTCTAAATATGAGCAGATATGCATAAATACATTAGGCTGGCCTGGTATGGTGGGGCATGCCTTTAATCTCAGGCCTTGGGAGGCAGAAGCAAGTAGATCTCTTGAGTTCTAGGCCAGCCAGAGCTACATAGGGAGACCCTGCCTCAAAAAACAAAATGAAATATGTGTGTGCATGTGTGTCCGTGCATGTGTGCCACAGGCTTTTGTGTAGACGGGTTTCAGCAGCTCCTTTGCGTAAGTGATAAGGATTGTAACTGATAGATTGTATGGTAACAATGTGTTTAATTTAAAAAGGATTGTAAAAAGGATTGTAACTGATGATTGTATGGTAACAATGTGTTTAATTAAAAAAGGACTGTAAAAAGGATTGTAACTGATGATTGTATGGTAACAATGTGTTTAATTAAAAAAAAAAGAAACTAATTTCTCCACCAGGGCAATACCATTTTACATTTCCAACAGCAGTGAATAAGACTGTCCCTGCCTGCACTTGCTGATACCACTGCTCTGCAGTGCACAGCAGTGCTGGCTCTCTGTAGCCTGATGTGGAACTTCTCCCATATGCTTTTTGGTATCTGTCTATCTTCCTTGATAAGTTGTATATTAGGATTCGGGGCCTGTTATTTTTTATTTGTTTATGTTGTTGTTTGTTTTGTTTTTCCAGACAGCCCTGGCTGTCCTAGAAGTCCCAGTATGACTGACTCACACATTCTCTCTCTCTCTTTCTCTCTCTTTCTCTCTCTCTTTCTCTCTCTCTCTCTCTCT
>LR750035.1:246432-307209 GCA_902729485.2 Mus minutoides | reverse complement strand
TTTTATTTATTATATGAGAGTACACTGTTATATGAGAGTACACTGTAGCTGTCTTCAGACACTCCAGAAGAGGGCGCCAGATCTCGTTACGGATGGTTGTGAGCCACCATGTGGATGCTGGGATTTGAACTTATCACCTTCAGAAGAGTAGTCGGGTGCTCTTACCCACTGAGCCATCTCACCAGCCCAACCACGTTTTCTTATTGAGTTCTAACAGTTCTGTATTCTTAATTTTTATTTTATTTTATTATTTTTTTTTTTAGTTTTTCGAGACAGGGTTTCTCTATATAGCTCTGGCTGTCCTGGAACTCACTTTGTAAATCAGACTAGCCTCGAACTCAGAAATCTGCCTGCCTCTGCCTCCTGAGTGCTGGGATTAAAGGTGTGCACCACCATGCCCGGCTCTGTATTCCTCTTTTTGAACATTATTTTCATTTAATTTATTAATTGAATGCATGTATGTATGTGGACACATGCAAGCCATGACACACGTATGGAGATCAGAGGACAGCTGCAGAAGTCAGTGGCCCGAGTGAGCAGTGTCTGGCCATTAGACTTGGCATTGGGAGCCTTTATCTGCTAAGCCAACAAACACAGCATCCCCCTTTTAATATATTTTTATTGATGTTTTTGTGAATTTCATATACCGATACATTTTGATCCCTGTTGTGGGAAATATTAAAAAATGAACCGGCATATTCCGGTCTGCCCCGGCAGCCTGGCCAGCCGTGTACTGGCAGGCAATGGTCGACCTCACAAAGACTCTCTGACTCAGAGCTCCACAATCTCTCCACGTAGATGATTGACATGGTAGTGTGATCCTAGCACTCCTACCACATAGATGGGGAGAACCACAGAGAAGTTCACAGGCTAGCAATTCTATGGCCCCACAAGCAGAGACAAGAGAGACCCTGCCCCAAACAAGGTGGAAGGAGAGACCCAACTCTGGAAAGCAGGGTCATGTGTGTGTCCACACATAACATAATAAACTTGTTTGAAGAGACATTAAAATATTGGTAAGCTGTACAGACATAGGCTCTCCTGAAAGCAGGCTGTAAGGGCTTCTCTGCTGCCCAAGTTTTTTATTCACCTGTGACAGCTTGGCTCAGCGGGCACTCTAACCTCCCTACTTTCTCTAGATGAAGCGAAGGAGGACTTCCGGGATCTGCTTGACGTGTTGCTGCCCCGAGCTCAGATGTTCGTACCTCGACTGGTACTGATGGAGGAGTTCCACCTCAGCCTGTCGCAGAGCGTGGTTCTGCGTCATCACTGGATCCTTCCCTTTGTGCAGGTGCTCAAAGACCGCATGGGCTCTTTCCAAAGGTGAGCATTCCCTCTTCCATTAGTTCCTCTCCTTCCCTAGGCTTTAGTGGTTTTGGAGGTGGGCATGGTGTCCAGCAAGCAGGCCAGGCCTAAAGGCCTCCTGAGGCTGCTCTGCTGCCCATCCAGGGTGAGGCAGGCACCTCACACGAGTTCTTCCATAGTCTGTGTTGAGTATGGAAGTCCTGCTGTATGTCTCTCAGAGCCCACCTAGGACTTCCAGCACTCCTGTTGCCAGATACATTAAGAGCATCTCCCATATCTGCAGTTCTGCAACTCTCCAGATCCTAACTGGGTGTCCTACAGGGGAGTGCACTTCTGACACAATATCCCAGAGTTAGTGTGCGGCCTCACAGGCTAAGGACTTCATCCCACTGGTTACTCTCTGCAGTAGATGTTGGCTGCGTGGTTGGTCCCTAGGTTAGCCAAGAATTGTGATTTTCGTACAAATCGGAACTTCCTATGATACCCCCCCAAATTCAGGAAAGCAGCTTCCTATGATACCCACCCCCAAATTCAGGAAAGCAGCTTCCTATGATACCCACCCCCCAAATTCAGGAAAGCAGCTTCCTATGATACCCACCCCCCAAATTCAGGAAAGCAGCTCACTTCCAGGGTCTCCAGGTTGTTGGGTTGTTTGTTTGTTTTTCCAATTTGTTTACTGAGACAGGCAGGCAGGCAGACTGTATAGATCAGACTGGCTCTGGATTTATAGAAATCCTGCCTGGGCCTCCTGAGTCCTAGGCTGGGCATAAGCCACCACACCCAGTCCTACAAAGGAGAGGTGGGGGCTACACAAGTACTGTGTCACTGCGCTCCATCCCCATCCCTTACAAAGGATATTTAAACAGATGTAAGGAAGAGTGATGGAAAAGGCATATAGGGCAGGGTTTAGAAAGGGCTTTCTCTACCCACTTAGGGCGTTTCTGTATTTACCTACTTTATACTGCTGCTGAAACGCCTTGCCTGCTCTTTCCACCAAGTCTTCTCCAGTTGCTCTCAGGATCCCTCAGTGCCCGGAGTCACCTAGTCCTGCTGCTGTTATGGCCCAAGGGTTCCTTCCACTCACTCTCATTCCCATGCCCCTCCCCTCTTCTGGAGCCAGAGCTCCTCCATCCAGACACTGGCTTCTCTGAATGCTCACAGCCTTCTCCAGGAGTTCTGGTTCTTCACTCCATCAATAGGAGCTTGCTCAAGACTGAGTAAAGGATTCTTTCTTGGGATCTCTGGGTCCTCTGAGGGCTAGTTCTATACAGAACTCACAAAACTATCTTGTTAGTGCATTTTTGAATCTGCTTTTATCTCAGAGAATGTCTTAATTACGGTTTCTATTGCTGTGAAGAGACACCATGACCACAGCAACTCTTATAAAGGAGAACATTTAATTAGGGCTGGATTACAGTTCCAGTCATGGTGGGAAGCATGGGAGCGCCCAGGCAGATATGGCGCTAGAGGAGCTGAGAGTTTTACCCTCTTATCCACAGGCCCCAGAAGTAGACTGTCACCCTGGGTGTAGCCTAAGCATAGCAGACTTAAGCCTTCCCCCACAGTGGCACCCTTCCTCAAAGAAAGCCACACCTCCTAATAGCACCACTCCCTATGAGCCAAGCAATCAAACATGTGAGTCTATGGGAGCCACTCCTGTTCAAACCACCATGGAGTCTTTTTTTAAATATTTTTTTAATTTCATGTTATGAGTGTTTTGCCTGCATATATGTATGCATGTGCCTGTACTGGTGGGGATCACAAGAGAACATGAGAATATGGAAGCTTGTGGGCCACTGTGTAAATGCTGAGAACTGAACCCCTGTCCTCTGCCAAAGCAGCCAGTGCTCTTTCCCACTGAGCCGTCTCTCTAACCATGTCTGCGGAGTCTCTTCTTCATAGACACCCCTGTGAAGGCCTGAGATGGGTGGAAACAGAAACCTTCTAGTGAAGCCCCAACCCCACTGCTTGGGGGCCTGAGGCTCAGATTCCGGAGTTCGGCTCTTCCAAATGGAAAACTCCTCGTTTGGTTGAGGAGGAAAGAATTTGCTCCAGTGCAGTCAGTTGGTGAGAAAATGAGGCCTAAAGCTCACCTCAGTCTCACCCGCTGTGACTGTCACGTTTACTGAGCCAGCTGTGTGGTATCAGGACTGTCACAGGTGCTGGAACCCAACCTAGATTGGTCCAGAGATAGCCCTAGCTTCATGCATGAGTCGATGGAAGTAACCAGGAGATGTCACTGAGTCATGCTGTCTCAGCTCTGTCCCCAAGGTTGGCTTCCTTCTCTTAGTGACAAGGGGGCCATCAGTATGTGTGTACATGCATTGTCCTGTATGTGAATACAGGCACATACGTACCATAGCACACATCTAGAAGTAAGGTGTTGGTCCTTACCGTCCACATTGCTTAACATAGGATCCCTTGCTGTTTTTCTTCTGTGTGTCTTGGATTACCTAGTCTGAGGAGTTTTCCATGTCTGATCCATCTCCAGATGGAGGCACTGGAATTACAGATGCTTATGTCACTGTGTCCAGCTTTTACATGGCTTCCAGAGTTTGGATTCACATCCTTACACTTGTCTGGCAACTACTTTTCTGAATTGACTCTCTTCCCCACCCTTCAGACTCTTTTAAAACATGTTTATTGGACTTGAGAGGGATGCCTCAGCAGTTAAGAGCACTGGCAATTCTTACAGAAGACCCGGGTTCAGTTCCCAGCTCAAACTGTCTGTAACTCATGGGGCCCTGAGGCTCTGGCCTCCATACACACTCTATACCTGTGGCCCACGGTCATGCATGCAGGCAAAATACTCACACAAAACAAATTTTAAACACATTTTAAAGTGTGCGTATGTGGGGAGGGTAGCACGTGTACATACATGTGTGTGAGGGTCTGTGCCTTTGTGGCCAAAAGAAGGCATCAGCTGTCTTGTGTCAATCTTTGCCTGTTCCTCCGAGACAGGGCCTTTTCCACATCTGGAACTTGTGTTTTCTTGGCTAAGCTTGGAAGCCTGCAAGCCCCAGCAATCTTCTGTCTCTGGGCCACTTATAGCTGAGGTGACAGGTGTTCACAGGATGCCCAACTTGTTAGATGGGTCCTGGTATCAGAATGCCAGTCCTCGTGGTTACACAAGTGCTCTTATTCACTAATCACTGAGCCAGTGCCCAGGTGGTGGATGTGGTTGTCCTTGTTGTTTAATAGTTTCTGCAGCTGTCATGGGAATGACTTTGGTTAGTCTGATGCTGTTCATTCTCTCCCTTGTAAGTAAAGAATGGAAAAGCCCTTTCCCTTTGTTCTAGAGAATGCTGCCCTGATCTTACTGCAGCTCTGTTTCCTGGTCAAACTAGCATTCAAGTTGGGTGATTAGAGCATTGTCATGGTAACAAGACAGACAGGTGCACTGCAGGCATGCTGCATGAAGGTGAGAAGCCAGTGAGTGAGAATTCACAAAGGGGCTCCTAAGGAGAAGCCACTCCTGGGGAAGGCCACTCCTGAGCCTCCTTGTGGGTACTAACTAGTTCTTTAACAGAGCAGGCACCTTGCTATGTGCTGGAAACAAGCAGTATCAGTCTCTGTGAGATGAGTTGTAGCCTGCCAGCTCTCTTGGGTTGGTGTCTTTGGGGAAGTGGATTAGATGTTGTCCTTGCTCCATTTTCTGCCATGTGTCCTCAGGAAGGGTTTGTAGACTGAGAGCCAGGGCTTTGCAATCAAATGGAGCCCAACTTCAGCCTCACCAGGCTTCCATTTTCTTGTCTATAACTGTTGGGCCTGCCTCACCAGGTCATATCAACTTTGTTACCACCCACACAATGAATGTCATTCTCAGATGCAAGCAGAGCATCCTACGGTACACAGGTGAAGTTAGCAGAGCATCCTACGGTACACAGGTGAAGTTAGCAGAGCATCCTACGGTACACAGGTGAAGTTAGCAGAGCATCCCACGGTACACAGGTGAAGTTAGCAGAGCATCCCACGGTACACAGGTGAAGTTAGCAGAGCATCCTATGGTACACAGGTGAAGTTAGCAGAGCATCCTATGGTGCATAGGTGAAGTTAGCAGAGCATCCTACAGTACATAGATGAAGTTAGCAGAGCATCCTATGGTGCATAGGTGAAGTTAGCAGAGCATCCTACAGTACACAGGTGAAGTTAGCAGAGCATCCTACGGTGCACAGGTGAAGTTAGCAGAGCATCCTACAGTGCATAGGTGAAGTTAGCAGAGCATCCTATGGTACACAGGTGAAGTTAGCAGAGCATCCTATGGTGCATAGGTGAAGTTAGCAGAGCATCCTATGGTACACAGGTGAAGTTAGCAGAGCATCCTATGGTGCATAGGTGAAGTTAGCAGAGCATCCTACAGTGCATAGGTGAAGTTAGCAGAGCATCCTACGGTACACAGGTGAAGTTAGCTGCCAGTAAACTTGGTGGCTTCAAGTAACAATATTGATTGTAAAATGAGTTAATTATATTTTTAAAATGCTGTTTGGAGGAGAGATTTAGAGGAGTGCTTGCTTTGTTTGTTTGCTTGTTTGCTTGCTTGTTCTTGACAAACTTTTACTATAATTGAAATCTTCTGTCTTGGCCTCTTGAAGACAAGACTGCAGACATCCATCACTATCCCCAGTGGCAGTTCTGGGTTTTAAAATATGATGCCGGGCGTGGTGGCACATGCCTTTAATCCCAACACTTGGGAGGCAGAGGCAGGTGGATTTCTGAGTTCGAGGCCAGCCTGGTCTACAAAGTGAGTTCCAGGACAGCCAGGGCTATACAGAGAAACCCTGTCTTGAAAAACCAAAAAAAAAATGACCTGTTGTTTTCTTTCTTTCTTTCTTTCTTTCTTTCTTTCTTTTTTTTTGAAATATCTTTCTTCTTTTATATTTTAGGTTCTTCTTTACTGCCAACAGGGTAAAGATTTACACCAATCAAGAGAAAACCAGGTGGGTCCCTGACTTAAGTCGGCAGAAGATTATCTGTTACCAAGAGAGGGGGCTGCACTTTGCTTTCATCTGTATCTGTTGGGCATCGCTTCCCAAACCCAGACCTACCTAGGAGAAGAACTGGAGGGATTTCAGGGGCAGTACAGATGTAGGCGCTATCTCAGTACAGAGCGAGCTATGAAGGTGGAGACCTGGCCTTGTCTAACTCCTCTGTCCTAGGGATGAGGTCCTGTTACCTTCCTTCCTGTACCGTCTCCCACTTCCCCATAGCAAATGAGCCAATGAGGTTTGAGGAGTTACAAGTCCTAAAGCATTAAGTGAGGTAAGGTGGCATTTTTATCCGCAGGGCCTCCCTGTCCAGTCTACTCAGCAAGCCCGCCTCTCAGCTGCTCTGAAAGGGCTCGCTCTTCCTTCATTGTAGGCTCGCTAACTTTATAAGCTGAAGGGTGTCCAGGTGTGGGAGCTGACCGTATCTGATGTTGCCAAACTTTGGTAACATAGAGATCATTATACTCGCTGGCCACTTTGATAAGAGCATTTCAGAGGAAGGGTTAGATGACACAGAGACCAGACTTCATGGAAGAATTTAGCTACTAAAGTCAGAGTTTTCAGCACCTGCTGGAAGAAGCTTGTACCAAAGAGCAGAGCTTTGAGAGGGTGATGAGTCCACAGGGTCTGCATGAGAGGGGAGGGGACAGAGGGTGGCGTATGCAGTGGTAGATGAAGGCCACCCTGCAAGGTTTCCTAGACACAAGAAGAGACAGCTAATGGAAGGGATATTTTAAGTCAGGAAGGAAGGTGGGTTGAAAGAGCTGGTTCCTGGAGCAGCAAAGACATGCACAGGAAGATGGGACGAGCCACAGCCCGAGTCCTAAGCTTCCTGTTGGATACCTCCTGCTCCCACCTGTATGGTTTGTGCTCTCATCCGCTGCATTGTGTGCCCCTGTTGTCTCTACTGCCTCTTTCCAGGACCTTCATTGGGCTGGAGGTCAGTTCGGGGCATGCTCAGTTCCTGGACTTGGTTTCAGAGGTGGACAGAGCCATGAAGGAATTTGACCTCACTACTTTCTACCAGGTAATGCACAGGCCTGAGGGAAGGGAACGCAGATGGTTATAGTTTCTGCCACAGGGCTGCTGCTCTACCAGCCCTGGAACAGAGCATCCTCAAAGAAACCCCATCAGAGGCAGCTGAAGAGACCTCCAGGACTTCCCTGTATGGAGGGAGCCCTGAGTACCAGAGCACAGGATTGGAGTTTGAGTGTCTACCCAAAGTCCACCATTGCAAAAAACTCCCATGCATCTTGTGATTTGTGCTTCTTCTCTGTAGAATATGTTTGAACTGTCTTTCCAAAGTAGTTGTTACCAAACATAGAAATGACTCTACAGGAAGAGCCATAGCTTTACAGTCTCACTGTACCTTCCCTATGCCCTCCCGGGACTCAGCGTCCAGGCTGAGTGTCATAGCTGTAAAAGAACATTGATTCTATTTGGTGTGTTTTTCAAAACTATGCCCAGGTGTACAGTCATTTTTAAATAGAGATAATTATTGTTTCTTCAACATTGTTGACATTTTGGAGGTTTGTTCATTTAATCTGAAAAGTATGGCCTCTGCTGGAATGTTCTAGATCAGAAAGTAGAGTTATAGCTGGGCATGGTAGCACATGCCTTTAAACCTGAAAGCTGGAAATCTAAGATTCAGGTGTCTACATGATTGGTTTCTGATGAAGGCTTTGGCCATCACTCACTGTCCTTCCCTGGAGGATGGAAAAGAGTACACAGCTCTCTACCCTTCCCCTTTGAATTTTAATTATTTTTATACTTATGGATGTTTTGCTGGCCTCTATGTCTGTATACCATGTGCATGCAGTGCCCTTGGAGGCCATTAGAGGGCGTGAGATCCCCCTGGGACTAGTGTTGCTGACATTCTTTAAGGAGATTCGTTAACCATCAGGTGGGTACTGGGGATCAAACCTCTGTGCCCTAGGAAAGCTGCTGTTGTTCTTAACCTCTTAACCTCATTGCTCCCCACATCTTTTTTCTAAGGGCACCATCCATTGCCCTCATGAACCCTAATTACTGTCAAATACCATCACATCGGTCATAGGCTGTCACTATTGCATTTGGGGTAGGAGCACACCCCTGTGTGGGCAGGGGACTTGGCTTCAGCACTGGGGCAGCCAGGGATCCCACTAGTAGACCCAACAGGACTGTCATAGACCTGCTGTAGGGGATGGGCCTGCCATGTCATCCAGTGGTGGCCTAACTCCCAGCTTTCTTTCCCAGGACCCTTCATTTCATGTCAGTCTGGCCTGGTGTGTGGGTGATGCTCGTCTCCAGCTGGAGGGACAGTGCCTGCAGGAACTACAGGTGAATTTCCAGAGCAGGGACACAGAGCACTGAGCTCCAAAAATGATGGGGTGGACAAATGACAGAGGGAAGGATTGGGTCCTAAACCTAAATCTGTAGGAAACAGAGTGGCAAGGCAGGTGAGCCCCCCTCCCTTCCTGCTCAAAGTATCATCCCTGACCCAGCAGTAGCAGCTAGGAGCTGAGTAGTGAAATAGGGGCTCTGGCCCCACCCTAGACTTGGGGCAGTAGAATTACATTTTAGCAAAATCTCTAGGGCTTCGTGTGCCCTGCCTTACAACCCTGTCATGTGAGGAGGTTGGAAACAGCCATTTACCTGAGGTCAGAGGTTTGGGTGTGGCAGTTGGAAATGGAGGAAGAAAGTCAGGTGCACAGAACTTCCAGCTCTCAGAACCTGTTGCACTGTGGGTCTGTTTTTGAGACAGGGTCTCACAGTGCCTCCTAGCTTGTCCTGGAACTCACTGTAGAGCAGGCAAGCCTCAAACTTGCAGTGTTGCAGAAGAACTGTCTCTGAGTTCTGGGGTTTCAGGCATGTGCCACTATTCCAGGCCACATTTTGATAGCATGTAGAGCAGGTGACCTTCCTATCAGGGCCCTAAAAAAGGAATTTGCATGCACAGTGTGTGGCAGCTGACACCCTCCCCTGGCAGTGCACGAAGGCAGTCGACAGTATGGCCCATTGTTGATAGCATTTCTGTTTTTCTCAAGAGAAGCCAGAAATCCAGATTTTTCTGTACAGTCTTCTGATGTTCTTGTATTGGCAACTGATTAGGATTTTTGAAAAATATTTTGCAAGTCAAAGTCCATGAGCCATCATCTCTAGGCACCTTCCTCTCAGCTTAGTCATACTGAAGACAGCAAAGAGCTCTGATGTCCAGCTCCAGCAGAGCCTAGATCCAGACCAAACCAAGCGCCACAGTAGTCACTGTCCCCAGGGCACGGTGTCCTCATCTGCAAGCTGAGGCAATAGGCCCCACTTCATACGATTGTAAGATGATTGAACAAGATGATGGTTACCGAGAGTCTGCGTGACCCGGGACTCTCTCGGAACTGCCCACTACTGGACTGCTTTTGTTTGTGCTACTCTGGGTCTGACTCCCCTTAACATAGCTGTCATCTCCCTGCTGCTGGCTGAAGGAAATCGTGGATGACTTTGAAGACTCTGAAATGCTGTTACGTGTGCTGGCCAACCAGGTCCGCTGCAAGTCCGGGAACAAATTCTTCTCCATGCCTTTGAAGTGAGCCTTGTCCCATGCCTCTCTACAAGCCGACTGAGATGGAGGAACTTGCTGCCGTCTGTGGGATGCCCCAGTCAGGAATCCTAAACCCACACTTAGTACTGTTCTAGTGGGCTGCTCACTCTCTCCTGGTCCTTTTGGGTTGAAGGTTGGTAGGCTGCTACTGTAATGTGGTCATTTGCAGAAATAACCAGTAGAGGGCAGCCTGGGCCTCTGATACTTCCTCCACTTTCTTAGGAAAGTCAAATGAGCCTGGCTGGGGAGCCCATCCACACTCAGTCCCCACTGAGGTCTCTCCACTGCAGTAATCTATACTGATGCCATTGGCCATCAACCAGTTTTTTAGATCCCTGCGTTCTGACCCACCTGTGTCACACTGGGGCTTCCATGTCTGTCAGCCTCTCTTTAATCTCCTTCATTTATCACCTCGTCCCTTCATCCCACCCTGTGCCAGGAGAGGTCGTTTCAGGGCCAGGGCACAGGGTGCTAATTTGTGGTCAGCAGCAGTTTTCTTCATTCCTTCCTCCCACTTACCCAGCCAGGTGCCTGAGGAGATCCCAGCAGATGTTTCATTTTGGCCTGCCTATGGCTGCCGGCCAGGCCTCCAACACCCGTGACCCCGCTTTCCCCATCAGCTTTCCCAGAGGCGCCTTCCCTCCAGCCAGAGCACCCCTGCCCCTGTTGCTGAGCATTCTTCGCAGTGGGGGTGGGAAGTGGGGAGAGGGCCAGGGAGGCATAGGAGAATTTATTTTCCGTCAAGCTCCTACCAGGGCAAAGAACCAAACCTTTCTAGTTGTCATGGGGATTTCTAGTGATGGATGAAGAAATATTTTTTTTACAGTTTTAAATTATGTTCAACAAATAAAACCTGCCTTTCTAATGTGGTGTCTTGTTTTAAACTACTTCTACTTTAAAAGGTGATCGGAGTGGTGCCTCTGATCTCCCCTCCAGCTGCTTCACAGTCCAGGGGCTCTTGGGAGGCTCTTAGGACTTCAAAGATTTTTATGTATCTGTTTATTTTAGCCTGTATATTTTGTGTACGTGTGTGTGTGCAGGCACATGAGTTCCGAGAACAGCACTCGGGAGACAATTCTCTCCAGCCTCTTCAGGGTGGCAGAGCCCACATAGCAGCTTATAGCCATTCTGACTCCAGCCCCACTCTGGCCTTCTCCGGTGCCAGGCATGTATGTGGTACCTAGACTTGCAGGCAAAATACCCGGACCCATAAAGTTTTTAAAAAGCGAGAACTGGAGAGCCAGTTCAGGTAGTGATGTTCTTGCTTTGTAAGTATCAGGCCCTGAGCTCAGTCCTTAGAGCCCATCCTTTAGAAGCTGCCTTGGTACCAAACACTTGTAATCTCTGCACTGGGGAGGGAGAGACAGAAGGAACCCTGAGCTTACATGACAGCCAGCCCCATCTATTTCTCAAGCTCTAACCAATGAGAGACCCTGTCTCAAATAACAGCATGGATGGCCCCTGAGGAACAACAAACACCTAAGATTGCCTTCTGGCTTGCACATGTGCACAGCCGTGTGCACATGCATGTCTTACCTCTGCACACACATACACAAACATCCCCCTATGCAAGAAAATAGGAAGATAGTGTTACCCTGTCTGGCAGGACTCCACCAGTGGCACTGGGTTTTGGCATGTCCCAGGGAAATGCCGTTCTAACTCCTCCGACACTACGTTTAGACTTTATACCAGGTGACCTGTACTAAGCCCTTCCTAGGGCCTTCACAGCTGAGCCTGGGGAAAGCAACCTGGGTTGAAGTAATTACTATGGAAGAACAGTTACATGGCTTGCCTGGGGACATGAGAACGTTAGGACCTGACTCAACCCTAGCCTCAGCTTCCACCATGATACAGCCCAGGCCATCCCTGCCCTTACCTCCTGTTCAGGCCTATGCTCTGGCTCCCACTTTGTGATTCATGTTCTTACAACCCTGCCTTTTCCTAGCCTTAAAGAACACATTCATACCTTGTTCCCCGAATGCCACTACACCAATCTACTGGCTTCGGCTATACTGCTGTTCCGTGCCAGTGGCATCAGAAATCACACAGGAGAAGAAGCTAGGCATATTTTCTAGCCTGCAGGCACCATGGTAACCCTAGCTTCCCAAGTCACATTACTGACACCTGCTCCGTGCCAGGCTCTGAACTGGGCCATAGAACAGCCCACGTCTGGCCCTCTGGGTGATCAGAGGGGAAGCAGGCAAGGTGTGTGGAGTAGAATCCCCAGCCCTTGTACTTGTCCAAACCACTGAGGACTGCTCCCCTGGGGGAGGATGTGGCTCTGCAGGTTGTCTGTGCCGAGAGTGGAGTTAAAGTGCAGCCACTTTGAGAAATGGGCCAAGATCAATAAGCAGCTCTTCAATAGAAAGTGGAGGTGGTAATGGAGGAAGGAAGTCTGAGCTGTGCTGAGGGGGATGGGCACATAAGCCGTGCCTGAGGAGGCTGGCAGCCTTTGCCTGGCAGGTACCCAGACATGCAGTGTGCCTCCAGAGTGGAGCGCTGACAAGGCAGAAGCAGCTGGGGCGCTTCCTTCCAAAAGAGGAGAAGTGTTCCAGAAACCCAAGAGACAACTGGAGAGGGAAAGTCAGAGCAGGCTTGTCCACCGCTAGGTGGGCGGTGTTGGGGAAGAACTGTTCTTGATGAAGATTTGATCACGCTTGGGAGAGTACAGAATCAACACATCTGGCTCTGGCATCCTCAGATGCTCCCTGCAGGGCAGGGAGATGCTCATCTCCAGGCCTGGCTGGCTGATTTCCATCTGGCACCAAAGCCTTCTTTCTCCTTTGCCTCTTTAGACCACCCCAGCTCTGTTTCCAAGAGAGAGGGAAAGTACATGGTTTGTTTATTTCTTTCCTTCTCTTGGCACCCACAGTCCGAAAGACTGTCCTGTTGACCGAAAGGGTCCCGTTTTGCCAGCCTGGCACAGTACCAGTCACTGAAGTGATAAGTGCCCAAATGCGCAGAGGCAAGAGCTTCAGATCAACCTTCCCCACCATAGAGGTTTTTGTGGATTAAAGAAATGGGGTGGTCTGAGGCATGGGAGGGTGGCTGGAGGTAGGGAAACGAGGCATAATGTGTTGTGCACTTTCAAGCTCCATCAGGGATGCCTTTGGGGTGTGCATATCTACACATGTATGTGTGGATGCCTACAGAGGCTAGAAGAGGGGGTCAGGTTCCTCCAGAGCCAGAGTCACAGGTAATTCTGACCTACCTGACATGGGTGCTGGGAACCAAATTTGCATCCTCTGAAGAATAGGTAAATGCTCTTAAACACTGAGCCAGCTCTCCAACCTATTTCCAACCCATTCCCTGCCCCTTTGAGCTGCCTCCAAGTCCTGAAAAACAGGTCACCTATTCTCCCATGACCCTTTCATCAGAGGGGTTACTGACAGCAAAGCTAATGGGAGTGTACCACATAGCTACATACTTCTAAAACTGATAGGGAAAAAAAATCAGGTAATGGGGGCTAGAGAGATGGCTCAAAGGTTAAAAGCACTGAATCAGGGTCCTCCTTTTACAAATAAGAAAGCAAACCTAGATAGGAAACAAATGCTCCAGATTCCAGTGAAGTCGACCTGGGCCGGGAACCCAGAGACCTGGTTTGAAATCCAGAGTTTTCAAAAGAACCTCTCACATAAAAGTCCGTTTCTGGCCGGGCGGTGGTGGTGCACGCCTTTAATCCCAGCACTTGGGAGGCAGAGGCAGGCGGATTTCTGAGTTCGAGGCCAGCCTGGTCTACAGAGTGAGTTCCAGGACAGCCAGGGCTATACAGAGAAACCCTGTCTCAGAAAAAAAAAAAGTCCATTTCTACTGCAGCCAGGTGTGGTGGTGCTCGGCTTTATCCTGGGAGGCAAAGTAGGTGGATCTCTGTGAGTCTGAGAGCACCCTGGTCTATAAAGTAAAGTCCAGGACAGCCAAGGCTACACAATGAAACCATGTCTGGGAAAACCTTTTTGAGGTGGGGAGGGGAAAGTGATGGAGTGGGGGTGGCATCCACTTCCCAGAGCCAGAACAACCAGCAATGGGGTGGGGGTGGGGGGACATCAAATTCTAATTAGAGAATTCAGCAGCTGGTTTTCCCAGTGAGTGACCCCCACGGGGAAGTCCACCAGTGGAAAGGGGAGAGACTGACTCTCCCTTTTCTCCAAATCCCAGTTTCCTTTCCTCGAGATGTTAGTAGTAGACCAGGCACTGTGTACGGGTACGCTTTTATCTTCCTACAGCTGATGAGTGGGCTCGAACCAGCCATTTCTAAGGTCCTTTGGCGGATCTCTGCTTCTGAGAGGTGAGAGGCACCCAGAGAGCCAACTCTAGGAAAGACCACCCTCAGGTAAGGTAAACGCCATTTCTCTAGTCTGTGGGGAGGTGATAAGGTGTGCGGCCTTCTGCCCTGACTCCCATGGTTCTCAAGTGGCATACCAGTTCCCCCAGTTAACGACACTAGGGCTGACCTTGGGCTGGACGAAGTTACCGTGGTCCTTCGATCACCTTAGCGTCCACACCGGAGTAAAAATTAAAATCCAGCCCCAGCTTCCCCGGAAGGTTTGCCCTTCTACCCAGAGTTCCGATGGGCCTCGCGGGCACACTGACTTTCTCATAACAGAGACCAAATATAGTGAGTGGGCTTTTCTTGGAAACGAAATGTGTGCACACTAGGAGCCGGAACCCTCAGCCCAACACGGAAACTCAGAAAAAAAAAAAAATCTAGTCAGTTGCTCATATCCACCCGGCAGGGATAGGGATGCATACTCACACACGCCTTGTAAGAGTGCGCCCTAGGTTGCATTCAGCACTAGAGGCGCCCCAGAGGCGCCCTAATCCCAGACTTCTCCACTGGGGAAATTTACTAAAGAGACTAAGACACTCTGGGACTTGCGTGCGTGTGTATCTAACGAGCGCTACGGTGGCACAGGTTCTATCCGTTCACCAAGTAAGTCCTGGAGATCGAAGTTTTGTCGCTGTACTTGACAAATTTGATGGCCTTTACCTGCTGAGCCATCTTACTTGCTCCTCCAACTTCTTCCAACCACCACCCCCGCAGAGTTTTACTGCCATGTTTAAAAGCCTAAAGCAGTACTTCAGGTCCTTACCCAAGTCTTTTTCTGTCCCACTTTGATCTGAATGTCCTATCGCTTCCCACCAGGTAGCTGGAGAGATCTACAAGCTGCCCTCCAAGGGAGATCTCGCCTTCCTTGTGCCCTCCCACTTGCTCCCCAGAGATAGGAGCTAAGCAGGCTAGGAGAGGTTTGCTGCCATCAGGAAAAATGGAGAAGGGTCACCCACCTGCCCGGTCGCCGCAGGCGGCACCTGCTACTGAGAGGCCTCGGGGTAGGTACCGCCCCCAGCCTCCGCCTGGCTTTGCGCACAGGGAGCACACTGGCCCTTTAAGAACGGCGGCTCCCGCCGCGCACTGGGAGTAGGGCTGCGGAGCCAAACTCGCCGGGGACGCCGGGCGCTGGCTAGCTGGCTGGCGGGCTCGTCGCTCTCTCGGGCCGGTTCCCTGCGCCCCTCCCGGGACTGCCTGGGGGATCCAGGCCCGATTGGGCGCGGCAGCTAGTGGAGTCGCCAGAGGGAAGCGCGCGCTCTGGGCAGCGCGGAGGACCTTGGGCATGGACAGAGAGAGCAGGGCGCGCAGGGGGCGCCGCGGGACCGGGCGGCCGGAGCGCTGAGCCAGACAAAGGCTCTGGAGTTGTGCTTGCTCTCGGGGGCCGGGGCCAGGGCGCACCGCGCCGACGCTGCGAGACTCTGCGGCGTGCAGCTCGGCCGGTCCCCTTTTCCAGCGGGCGAGTCCCCGCGTGCCCCGACCTGCCCTGCCCGCTTCTCACCCGGTTTGGGAATTTGCAGAGTGGACCTGAGCTGCTCAGGCAGGCACCGGGAGCCCGAGGTCCGCCGCGCTCCCGCGGGGCCGGGAGCCAGGGAGCGTCGCAAGTTTCCCAGCCGCGTGCGAGGACGCGGTGCGGACCAGCGAGCTAGCCCCGCGTGCAGCGCTCAGGACCCGGCTGACTGCCTAAGAGCATGGGCAGCGACCGGGGCGCACTCGGACGGCCAGGCTGCACCGGCAGCTGCCTCAGCAGCCGAGCTTCGCTGCTCCCGCTGCTACTGGTGCTTCTGGACTGCCTGGGCCATGGTACAGCGTCTGAAGACACCGAAGTGTACGCCGCGGAGGTAAGAACCCGAGGGATATAGTGCGAACCACACCCGCAGCGGGGACCTGCAGGTGGGGGCGAGACGCACCCGGCCTTAGGGGGTGAGGACCGATCCGGACTGGAGAGCCTGGGTAAAAAAGCGGGACTGGCAGGCTGCCACTCCCTGGTCAGAGCTCTGCTGCGCGCCTCTTCCCAAAGCCCTGGAAGCACAGAGCTCACAGCTGCTGTGCACCCTGAAGCCGCTCGGGGCACTGACCCGCCCTAGCTTGAGTCCCTGTAGCCGCTTCCGCAGCCCCTAGCCCTCGCCTCCAGTCATTTAGCCCGCGCGATTCCTCGAGAGCCGGATCCGCACTGTGGGCTTTACGAGTGACGAGGGGTGGGGTGCTGCGGGTAGTGAGAGCTCAGGCGGAGCAAGAGCCCCGCAGCGCTCGCGCTTTGGCTGACGCTCCTTTGGCTGACATCGTGCGTCGCCAGGCTAGCCAGGATGGTTGGGGGATGGGTGTGAATCTCCCAGGCTAATGACGGATTGCAAAGGTGCTTTGGTGACTTTCTTGGGGCTGAAGCATTCCCACTCTAGGACTGAAGGACAGACCCTATCTTCTGAAACACTTTTCACACCAGCGCCCTTATGCCCAGGCCTGGGTGAAACTGGGTAGACTCCACGCCTCTTTTCTCTGGAAGCTGGGCTGACGTCCATATGCTGGCCGCTCTCTGGATTGGTCCAGCAAGTGGCCAGGCGCGGTCTCTCTGCTCAGAGTCCCTACCGGTACCTCCCGCTCCAGTGTATGCCCCTAGCTTTCTAGCTCGGTCACCACAGGGTGCCATCGAACTTTTAATGATCATTCTTTCCATATCTCTGAGAGAAAGGGAGACTAGGTGTGGAATCTGGAGAGAGGACGAGACAGGGGCTGCATCTTTCATGTAGGCTTGGGGGCCTTGGTGCCCTTGGGCTGCCTGGAGCGATGGTTTGCAGACAGCCTAATCTTCCATCCCAGCCCCAAAGGCTTGCCCAGTCTTCTAGTCTGCCTGAGAGAGATTTTTCCAATGGAAGTCTGTTCCCTCCCCATCCTACTTTAATAAAAACTTGGGGTGGGCAGACCATTTACACCCCCAATCCTCCACCTGCCTTGCCTTCCTCTCATCGGATCAGAGAGTTGCAGGGAGCCCAACCCAATTCACAAAGCCTTGGGGCAGAGGCTTCCAGGGGAGCTCCTGCTGGTAGGAATTGTTTGCCTGGAACCTAGGTGCTACCACTGGAGAAGGTGCCAAAGAATTTCAAGTCACAGATTCCCCTTTGAGAGTTTGTGGTCCACACAGACCAAGCTGGAGGCTGGTGGTTGTGAATGGGCCTCCTGGATGGCCAAGGAGCTGAGGCTTACAGAGCCTCCTCCAACTGAGGCAGTACAGCTAATACACATACACACACCGCAGAAGAAAGCCATAGTGCCCCTGGCTAGGATTGACTCTTGGGGTACAATTTTGGCTGTGGCTGGAAGGAACTCAGAAATGTTGCATTTCGGAATCTACAGTGGGTGGAAGATGGATGTCTTAACCCTTCTTAGAGCTGGCTTTGGTATACAGGTTGCTCTGGGAGATCACTTAAGACTGGCCAATTGGACCCAAAGAGTCCCTCGGCCCATATGCTCAATCTAGACCTGCCATCCATAGTGTCCAGATTCCCTTTCCTTTGAAAAAGGTCTGGTTCTCACTTAAGGGAGTCCACAGCTCCTGACCTCTGGTCAGTTCATGGCTGTGAGTACCTTTATTGCTGAGCCAAGGCCAACATTCTGCCTCTTTTCACCCTCCCAGGTGGCAACCACAGGAATTCACTAGATTAAGGGACCAGAAATGGCTTGTGCTCGGAGCTGCTGTATGCCTGCAGACAGTCCCTGCCTTCCTTGGCAAAGCTACTCCTGAGCTACTCTGCCCTAGCCTCTGCCATTTTCTCCGCTGGACAGGCACTGTGATCTAGGACCCCATTTGGATGGTGCCAGCTCACCACCCCATCCGGACCCTGCCCTGCTCCGGAGCTACAATTGCTGGCAACCCAAGTGCCTTTGCTTTTGACTAGGGAAAGTCTTCCTCCCGCTCCTTCCCGAAACTTAGCGCTCTCAGCCTATCCTGTGGAAGTGACTCAGGCTACCAGAGTTCACAAGTGGGGTGCCACCAACACCAAAACTGGACATTCCCACCTTTCCTGAATAGTGTCACAGTCTTCCTGCCCCCATCTGACCACTGAGGAAGGAGTCAAGGAGACTGGAGTCAACTAGGGTGCTCCTGGAACTCTCTGTAGACCAGGCTAGCCTCAAACTCGGAGCGAGAGCCACCTGCCTCTGCCTCCCTAGTTGGGGTTAAAGGTGTGTGTCACCAGGCCTTTTGATCTTCAGATCTTACTGGAGTCACAGTCTGCGTGACCATCTCCTCTTATATGCTAATGATGGTCCCTCTAGGTCCCCTCCTCATGATAATATTCCTTCTCAACTCTGGAACAGAAACTGTACAGGCCTCATGTCTTCTCTGAAGGGAAAGGGGTTTCATGTTAGGCTCACAGCAAGGATTCGGAGACTGTATCTCCACACATCCTCAAGATCAGGGAGAACTGGTGTGTTGGGCACAGTTGAGGACTGGGGTTGGATGTAGACCATCTTTCACATTAGCCCTTAACATGTCACTGAGTCTGGGACATCCCTTGGCCCACCCATCATTGACCTCCTTGTGTGTCTTCGTTGGAACAGTATATGGCACCGGACTGCCCACTGTGACTCCTAGACACACATACTTTATATTGCCCCTATACCAAGGAGGAAGGAGACTTCTAAAAGATACCCCTAGATATGGACAGAAACCTCATGGGAACATACCCATACTCTCTCCCCTAAAGATTTTCTCTAAAAGCCCAAAAGTCACTTGTACCAGCTCAGAATGGCATGCCGTGGGTGTGGAAAGGCCTTTCTCTACAATGGATGTAATTCTGGCTGTCCCTTTGTGCTTCTTTTGTGTCTGGATTCAAGTGGTCCTTGCAAATATTACCCTGCTAGGAGTTTGGTCTCAGCCTGAGGGTTCAGAGGCAGCATCCTTAATGTCACCCCAAGATTTAGGTGGACACCAGGGCAAGAAGCCCATGACATGGTACAGTGTTCTTTGAGTCAGCAGAAACAAAGGGGGTTAAGGACGTTGCTTGGACACTTCTTCCTTGCAAAGAGAATCCTGGCAGATCTACAACCCACAGATCTGTCAGGCCCTGAGACCCTGAGGATAGCTGAGCATTGCCAGCCTGAGCATATTAGCATCGTCTGGCAGGAAGAGCCCACACCCACCCACCCACTCACCCCAGGGATCGAGCACTGGGGATCTGGAGCACTGCTCCCTAACGGACATGTGTTCATTCTGAGAATTCCTAGAGACTAGCAGTCAAGGGGCTAGACCGTCTGCGGGGAAGTGACAGGGGATATGCAGCCCCAGGCAAGCATGGCAGACTTGGGTTTGCCAAGAGACACAAGGGCTACCTTCCACTGAGTCCCATGAGCCCCAAAGAGACAAGCAGAAATAAACAGAAGGCCTGCCTTGACCTCCTCTGCTCTCAGATGTCCTATGTCCCATAGCCACTGATGGCTGAGTCCCCAGAGCTATGCAGTCTGGAGAGCAGGGTGTAGGTCAACCCTCTAAAGCTGACCCATACACCTGGGAGCCATGTGGAGAACCCCCAGAGCCCAGCTCCATGCCCCTCACTTAGCGGCGTAGCCCTTGGTCAAATTAATGGCCAAGAAGCAAGCAGCAGTCCTTGTTGGCAAGTTGTTGAACCTGTGTGAAGTTCAGTTTTCTTGCCTGTAAAACAGAATGGCCATATCTGCTTGATGGTGTTCCAGGGAAAACTGTTCTATATAGGCAATGCTGTCATGCTATGCACAGGCAGCCCGAGAGCCTTGGGCGTTATTTCAGTAAGGGTTATCAAACTAGTTCTGTCCAAGAACATTCTAGAAGCATTTTTTACGTTTCTTTTTTCCTTTTAAGACATATGGAAGAGGAAACTAAGCTCTCTAGATGAAAGTTCCTGAAGTTACCTAGCCAGGAACTGCATGCAGAACGGGAGTCTGAACCCACAGCCCTCTGCCTTAGTGCCTCCGATTGGGCTAAAGGTCAAATTGTGAGGGGTCACCCCATGAGTTCCTTCTGCTAGTAGGAGCCTGTGGAGACTGACCCAGATGGGAAGGTCTTTTCAGGGGTTCTGCCAAAGCTGCCCTGTTCCCTACCAACTCCCACCCAGACCCTGCCCCGGGAGCCCCAAGGTCCAGGTGATAACTCAAAGCCTGGTCTCTAGCCAACCTTGAAAACTCCTGGCAAACAAAGGCCCTTCCCGCCCCACCCCTCCCCTCCCCTCCCATAGGCCAAAGGACCCGTTTGTTTTTCCTTCAGGTTAAGGCTTGTGGGGGCGGATTGGGTGGCCGCCTCCTTCCTGCTTCCCTGGCTGGAAGTCCCCAACTATCACCATAACCCACAGCCACCTTTAAGACTCAGAGTGGAGTAGGAGCCTGGTGGCTCCTTAGGAGGTTGAGGCAGGAGGATTTCAAGTTTAAGGGACACCTACCTGGTCAAGGCCAATCTAGGCAACTTCATGAGACCCTGTTTCAAAATAAAAAGTTAAAAAAAAATTTGATCTGGGTTACTAGTAAGCACAGAGGTAGAACACTTGTCTGTCATAGTCTAGGCTCTGCAATCAATCAGCCCCCAATACTGGGGGCAGGGAGACTCACTTGTGGGTCTAGAGAGCGATGATGATGTCACAGGGCGCATATTTCAGAGCATCCAGAATTCAGTTCCCAACGTCCACATTAGGCATCTCACAACTACCTCCCTCTTAGGCCTCTGGCCTCTAAGAGCACCTGAACTTGCATACAAACACAAATTTTTTTTTTTTTTTTTTAAGACTCATGGTGATTTGGGTATGATGGTACCTGCTTATAATCCCAGGATTTGGAAACCTGAGGCAGAGGATCTTAGGTTCATATTAGGAAATAGATTTGGAGCTGGGGCGGGGGGGGGGTGTGTGTGTGTGCACACCTTTAATCCCAGCACTTGGGAGGCAGAGGCAAGCAGATTTCTGAGTTCAAGGCCAGCCTGGTCTACAAAGTGAGTTCCAGGACAGCCAGGACTATACAGAGAAACCCTGTCTCAAAAAAAACAAAAAAACAGAAAGAAAGAAAGAAAGAAAGAAAGAAAGAAAGAAAGAAAGAAGAAAGAAAGAAATAGATTTGGTTCCCCAAATGCACATGCCCTAGAACTGTTTGAATGGACCTGGGAGTATCAGGCAACAAGAACTGAGTAGTCTGGACAGTCCCTTGTTTATGACAAGGTCTCTCTATGTAGCTCTAACCAGTCTGGAACTTGCTATGTAGACCAGGCTGGTCTTGAACTCTGCCTCCCAAGTGTTGGGATTAAAGGCATATGCCACTATGCTCAACTAATTCTCTCTACCTTTATTAGCCTGGTGTCTAGTCATTCAAGCTTTTGTCCTGTTCCCCATGACCCATTTTGCAGAGGTGGAAACTAAGTTTCAGAGTTCTCTTAGCCAGTTTCTCATAGGCCTTTAATACGCACAAGCAACTAGGCCCTGGGCAAGTTTCTACTCTGAAACCAGGCCAAAGTTAGTTTGTATTCAGCCTTGGGGTGGGGGGTGGGGCTTTCTAAGGGTCCTTGCTGGCATAGAGGGAATAAGCTGCCTAGGGTAGCTCTAAGTACCCTGTCTCTTCGGGAGTGCCTGTTGGGTGAATCTGTGGTCCTGCCTCAGAGAGGTAGCTGGGCTTGGCTGTTTTGGAACGCCACCTACACACACCACACACCTCTCTCTCTCTCTCTCTCTCTCTCTCTCTCTCTCTCTCTCTCTCTCTCTCTTTCTTCTTCTTCTTCTTCTTCTTCTTCTTCTTCTTCTTCTTCTTCTTCTCTCTTCCTCCCTCCCTCCCTCTCTCCCTCCCTCCCTCCCTCCCTCCCTCCCCACATCCCACCACTCCCAGTGAACCAGAATGCACCTTGCTAGTAAGAGGTCAAGCCCTGTCTCTTACAGGGTCTGGATCCCAGACTCAGCACCTGTTTCTTCTGGTGTGGCTGTGGCAGACAGAGAGCAGAACCCTGGTTTGTTTCCAAGAATCCTCAGATCTTAGAAGGTCTCGGGGGCTGATTCATCTTTGATGGTCCTGACAAGCTTCCCTTTGTACCTGGCTGAGCAAAAAAACGCCTGGGGCTGCTCAGATTACAGAAGGAGTTGAGGTGAGAGACAAAGCAGAACCCTTGAGATTGTCTTTATCACCTGAGGCCTGATAAGAGCCTTAGAGGGGGAAGGGCTGATGGGCTACTACTGGACACTCCCCTAGTGTAAGCCCCAGCAGCAGGCTCAGGCCCCAGGCATAGCAGTGGCTCTGGCCCCAGTCCTGGCTCCCTCTCCAATAGCTGTTCTAGGCACAGCATCGATCTGGGGTCTGGGGGCTCCTTCTCAGATGCACCCTCCCTGCGGGCTTACGTCCCTCCATCAATATGGCCTGGGGAAGGACGACAGCCTGGCTCAGTGCCCAGACCCAGCCAGAGACGCTGGGTATGGAGAGGATTAGGTGCCCTGCCCCAGTGCTATGCTGTGTGCTGTGCTGTGCTATTCCTGAGAAGGGCCAGAGCCCAGCATAACAAGGCCAAGGAACTGGGAATACTGCAGAAACCTCGGTAACACTGCAGAAACCTCCTGTGTCAGGGTCTATCCCAGATCAGCTGTGTGACTCTGAGCAGGCAGCCCTCTGCCTCTGAACCTTGCTCCCAGAACAATGAGAATATATAGATGCTTGTCTTTCAGGAGTGGTTGTGAGCATTAATGGTCCACAGCAAGTTCTGAGGTGTTGTGTTTACTGTCTTCTGAGGACTAGGAATTTCCCTTATGAAGTGCTATCCCCTGCCTTCCTGCTTGAGATCAGCCACTTTTCCTGCAACATCAATAGATACTTTTCAGATGGAGGCTGAAACTCAAAGCAACGGCTAGCACAGCCATGACTCTAGGGTCTCGGGAATACCCCACAGACACACTCTGGTCTAAAGATGGGAGAGGCCTCATAGCCCAGTCCTCTGTCAGTGGTCCTCATAGAAAGGGCAGCAAACCTTGCATTAGGACCCTTCCTTTACTATCTATGCTCAGTACTGACTTCCAGGCCTCAGTTTCCCCATCAGGGAAGCACAGCTTTGCCTGCTTGCCTCGCCCGTGAACCTGTAGGGGACAAAGAGAGGAGTAGGAGGCGCCATGCACAAGGGACAGATACCATCAATAGGACCTGGAAGGGCCTGGCTACAGCCTTCTCTCACCATTTGTCCCGAAGCAGCAGAGCCCCTTAGTTATCTGGGTCTCAGGGGCCTGAGCTGCCTGTCACTATAGGGCAGTGGTGGCCACCCTGTGTACCCTGTTTCCCACCAGTGTGGCTAGCCTCTAGATCCTCTCATAGCCAGGAATGTGCTGGGATGATGGCACATTCATTCACCCCCAGTACTAGGAAGGGGAGAAGCCCACTGGACAGCTTCGTGGACACTTGGTGTGCAGTCACCCTGAGCACCTGAGCCACCCTGTCCTCGTGGGGGCAGGGGGGGAGGCTGTGGCTCTGTTCACCAGTCCCTGTCCCAGGGGTGTCACCAGCCACTTTTCACCCCAGCAGTGCCTGGGAGGCATGACTGATAGGGAGATGGAAACTCTGTGCTTCCTAGGGACTTAAAGGCATTTAACTATGGGAAGGAGAGCCACCAGGCTCCCTTGAGACCTGTCTGGCAGCCCCGAGCTGGCTCTGGGATGAAACAGCTCTTCTGCCAGATCTCTGCAGATCTCTGGAGCTCTTTGCTGCAAACAAGCCAGCTCCCCTTCCCTCCCTGCCCAGGGCTTCCTCCTGAGCCTCTATCCCAGCCTTCCTTCCCCTCTTATGGCTCTGCAGATAGGCTAATCAGCCCCTCTGTGGTTCTGATTGCTTGTGCTGGAGATATTTTTACCTTATGCAAATAGGTGATAGGAAGGTGCCCTCCTCTGTCAGCAGCCACCCCATCCCCCCCTCAACCTCCCTCCCCCCTACACACACACTCACACACTCACACACACACACACACACACACACACACACACACACACACACACCAGCTCCGTGCCTTTTGCCATTTGCCTGGTGGCCTTGCCTATTGGACTTTTCCATAAGGCTTCAGGAAAACTGTCCAAAAGGGAACTGGACTCTGCATAGGACTTTGGGGGAGGTTTCAGTGCTGGGGAAGACCTAAGGTATTGTTGCAATTGTATTACCGTGTGGGTCAGAGTGGTAAAGAGCGTCAGAGGGAAAACCATGGGGGCTCCCTCCCACCCCCAACCCCCCACTCCCAACCCCCACCCCCAGCTATCCTGGGCCCTGGTCTTGCTCATGCTGAGCCAGTCTCAGCAGAATCCTAGACCCCTCAGCCCTGCTGGCAGAAACAAGGCTGCCAGTCAGAGCCCCAGTCTCTTATCATCCACAACATTTACAGGGCTTTTTGCCACTTGATCCTTGCAGAACCTCACGGATGAAGCAGGCCCTAATCCAGACTGCACCCCTACCCACCACCTTTAATAAGCATGGCCCTGCTAAGAACAGAGCCGACACTTGATTCTTAGCTCCAGGTCTCTGCTTGCTGCTCTGCCATCCTCCACAGCCCTCTGGTTTCTGAGTGCGACTGCACAGCCAGCCAGGCTGGGACTTGGTTCAGCAGCTCTCTGTCCATCGAGTTTTGGCACTGCTGCCCTGGGCTGAGTGGGCTAACATCTGGGTGTCAGCCCAAAGCATCTCCCATGTCTAGCTTGCCTTGGGTTTCCTCAGCAGATAGCCTTCCCCTTCTAGAATGACCTAGAAAGCGGGTCTTCCAAGTGGCCAAGTAAATGTGGTGAGGCCAAGGAAGGCCTCTGCCACCCCTTCACCATCCTGAGGGCATGAGGCAGCTAGTCTTTCTTAGCATTTCTCAGAATCATTCATCAGAATTACTACTTCAGGTTGCTGGTGCATGCGTGGACCTAAGAGCTGTGAAGCCCCCTTTCTGGTGCAGAGTCACCTGGGTGCCTATAAGCTCTAGATGGCCGTGTCTCCCACAGCCCCCGGGGGACATGCTAGAGTATATAGGAACATCTGGCAGAGTGGATGATAGGTGGGTGGGTGGGTGGATGGATGGTCAGGTGGGAGGATGCATGGGTGGGATTTGCCTGGCAAGTTCTAGTAAGGAACTGAACACTGGTTTTGTATACTGAGTGCTTTTCCTGGGTCAGTACCTCACAAAGCTCACTCTCGTTTTTTATGTTACCTTGACACAAGCTAGAGTTATCTGAAAGGAGGGAACCCCAATTGAGAAAATACGCCCAATAAAATCTGGCTATAGGGCATTTTCATAATTAATGATTAGGGAGGAGCCTTGCATTGTGGGTGGTACCATCTTGGTGGTCCTGGGTTCTATAAGAATGCAGGCTGAGCAAGCCAGTAAGCTGCACCCCTCCATGGCCTCTGCATCAGTTCCTGCCTCCAGGTTCCTGCTCTGCTTGAGTTCCTGTCCTGACTGCCTTCGGTGATGAACAGTGATGTGGAAGTGTGAACCACATAATCATGGTCATGGTTGAAGAGATACTAGCCAGCCGGAGCATGGCAAACCTTGCTCTGGCAGGTCTTGCCTTCTCCCCATTCTCTCTGCCTCCTCGCTAAAAGCCAGTAACTTACATTCCTAGAGCTAACCACCAAGGCCTGTTTCCTTATTTGGTCACTTCCTCCCTCTGAGGCTGGCCATCAAGGTCCAGCTATCAAAGAATTAAAGTCTAACAATCAAACCCCCCTTTGGATCACCTAACTACCATGCCCAATTAAAAGTTAACCCAGGTTTCCCCTTGTACCTTTATAAATTGCATTTGCCTATGGATCACGTCTGTCTCCTCTCTATCCAAAGACAGTCCCCTTGTCCTTCTGGAACAAATATCCTTTCCCCTTCTCCCTCTCCTTTATCTCCTGTCTTTGTCTCTTATTCCCTGTAAATTCAGAGCAAATAAATCTCCTTTGTGCCGAGAACTAGGTCTTGAGGTATCTTATCCTGAGTACTAGTCCCTTCCATGGTGTTTCTGCACAGCAGTGGTAACTGAGCCACCCTGTAACAGCACACTCGGCTTCATTCTGACGATGGGGAAGCATCCAGTGCAGACGGTGGGAGCTGGAGATGTAGGTCTGTGGGTAGGATGGTTGCCTAGCACACATGAAGGCCTGAGTTTGAGCCCCAGCACTGCATGAAGCCAGGCATGGTAGTGCACACCTGTAACCTTGAGAAATGGCGGCAGGAGGATGAGGCATTTAAGGTCCTTTAGTTACATAGAAGCTAAAGGCTAGTCTGTCCTAGAGACCCTATTTTAAAATAGATAGATAGATGGATAGATAAATAGATAGATAGATAGATAGATAGATAGGCTAAATAATTCATAGCAGAACCCTGTCACATCCTCTTGACACACATCCTCCTGCCTGAGCCTGTCTCTCCTCCCTGCCACCCCCCCTTCCAGACCCCCACATACTCCTAGAGGCTTTAGGACTTGCTGGGTTTCCCACCTGGTGAAACCTTAAAAGATTCTGAACGGAGGAGCCAGTGAGATGGCTCAGTAGGTAAAGGTGTTTGCCATCAAGCTTAGAGACCTGAGTTCGATTCCTAGGACCCACATGGTAGGAGAGAACCCACCTCCTCTGACCTCCACATGTGTGACCATGCACACCCCAAAATAAATAAAGCCAGACATGGTAGCATGCACCTTTAATCTCAGTACTCAAGAGACAGAGGCAGGCTGATCTCTTAGGTGTTTGAGGCCAGCCTGGTCTACAAGGCAAGTTCCAAGTTCCAGGACAGCCAGAGCTATATAGAAGAGAGACCTTGACGACGACGACGAAGAAGAAGAAGAAGAAGAAGAAGAAGAAGAAGAAGAAGAAGAAGAAGAAGAAGAAGAAGAAGAAGAAGAGAAGGAGGAGGAGGAGGAGGAGGAGGAGAAAGAGGAGGAGGAGGAGGAGTGTGTGTGTGTGTGTGTGTGTGTGTGTGTGTGTTCTTGCAGGGGACGTGGTTCAGGTAGCTTACAACTGTCTGTAACTACAGTTCTAGGGAATCTAACATCCACTTCTAACCTCTGTGAGCACCAGGCATTTATGGAGCACATACACATATGCAAACAATCACTCATTCACATAAAATGAGAATTTGAAAGAAGGAAAGAAAGAGAAAAGGCTCATGACCCAGAAAACTGTAGACGCCAGGGCTGAACCTTCTGCCTTTATGTTAAATACTCATGCTGTTGGACTGCCTTCTAAATATTCTTATTTAAACCCATAGGTTTGTGTTGGCCTTAACTTTGGTCAGAGAAGCCTCTTTGCACAGTGGATAGTGGTTAATGCAGACTCATTAGTGGTCAAAGTGCCAAGTGTATGTAACTGTGTGTGTTCAGCTGTGGATGAATCATCTATATTAACAGATCAGGGCTGGGTGGAAGATTCGGCAGAAAAACTTACAAGCTGCTGGGCGTGGTGGCGCACGCCTTTAATCCCAGCACTCGGGAGGCAGAGCCAGGTGGATTTCTGAGTTCGAGGCCAGCCTGGTCTACAAAGTGAGTTCCAGGACAGCCAGGGCTATACAGAGAAACCCTGTCTCGAAAAACCAAAAAAAAAAAAAAAAAAAAAAAAAAAAAAAAAAAAAAACAAGCTGATGGATCGGAGGGAGAGTTGTAAAAAAGATGACTCTCAGGCATGGCATGTCTGTGGAACACATCAGCTGACAGCAGATGTGATTACCTGCATAAGACCTGCATAAGATCAAGCCAGTCAAAATTCCAACACAGATGAGGGTATGTTCAAAATGCATTAGATAAATGTCAGAATTTTTCAAAGAATAAACAAAAACTTATCATTTTTTAAAAAGTACTAGAAGCCGGGCGTGGTGGCGCATGCCTTTAATCCCAGCACTCGGGAGGCAGAGGCAGGCAGATTTCTGAGTTCGAGGCCAGCCTGGTCTACAGAGTGAGTTCCAGGACAGCCAGGGCTACACAGAGAAACCCTGTCTCGAAAAACCAAAAAAAAAAAAAGTACTAGAGCTCAGCAGTTATGGGCATATCCTTACAGAGGACCCACGCTCATTCCCAGTGCCATATGATATGGCTCACAGTCACCTCTAACTCTAAGCTCCAGAGACCCAACACCCTATTTTCGACTCCATGGGAACCTGAATGCACACAAACTTAACTAAAATTTTTAATTAAAAAGAAGGCTTGGCTGAGCGTGGTGGCGCACGCCTTATATCCCAGCATTTGGGAGGCAGAGGCAGGCAGATTTCTGAGTTCGAGGCCAGCCTGGTCTACAAAGTGAGTTCCAGGACAGCCAGGACTATACAGAGAAACCCTGTCTCGAGAAAAAAA
The DNA here is from genome assembly GCA_902729485.2 of Mus minutoides. NCBI lineage: Eukaryota > Metazoa > Chordata > Mammalia > Rodentia > Muridae > Mus > Mus minutoides. The sequence continues at coordinate 278,760 of LR750035.1, read as the reverse complement.
AAAAAAAAAGAAGGGTTGGACTGAGCTTGGTGGCAATATGCCTTAATCCCAGAGCTTGGGTGGCAGAGGCAGGCAAATCTCTGTGAGTTTGAGGCCAGCCTGATCTACAAAGCAAGTTCCAAAACAGCTAAGGCTACACAGAGAAACCGTGTCTCAAAACCTTACCCCACACAGCCCCCAAAGCTGGAGAGATGGTTCAGGAGTTAAGAGTATTTGCTGCTCTGGCAGAGGACCAGATGTTGGTCCTTAGCACCTGCATGCATGGCTCACAACTGCCTGTAACTACAGTTCCAAGGGACCCAGTGCCCTCTTAACCTCTTAGAGAGACTCTGAATACTTGAGGGTCCCCAGCAGGCTGCCTGGAGCAGAAAGATCCCACGCCGAGGGACGGAGGGGTGGCAGGGAATAGTGTACCAGTCAGCAGGAGGGAAGCTGGAGAGTTGAAGTGGGCTGGGTGGTGAGAGCTTTATAGGCCCTGGAAGAACCGAATGTTCTTTGAGTCTGGAGGTCTTGGAGGGTTCTGAGCAGTGACTGAGCAGACTGGGTTTGGCTCCTTTGCAGAACTGGCTGCGGCTCTATGGCTACCTACCCCAGCCCAACCGCCACATGTCCACCATGCGCTCTGCTCAGATCCTGGCCTCTGCCCTTGCTGAGATGCAGAGTTTCTATGGGATCCCTGTCACGGGTGTGCTTGATGAAGAGACGAAAACGTGAGTCCGAGTCCCTCCATGTGCCCCCTTCCAGACCCCATGGGCCCCCAGCCTGCCCTGAGGAGTCTTTGGTATATGACATTTTCAGAGGAGAGTGGCCTGGATAAGGAATGACAAATGATTTGATCTTCATGCTAATGCTTATTGTTTAGTATGGTTGCCTGAAGCCTTATGCTAAGAAAGATAAGATAGAGGCTGGAGAGTTAAGATTGCTGACTGCTCATGCAGAGGCCCTGGGTTCAGTCCCTAATACCCACAGGGGACAGCTCGAAACCACCTATAACTCCAGTTCCTGGGTATCTTTGAGAACCTCAACAGACACCTGTATGTACACAATGCACATAAATTCATGCAGACACACATACATACACATATATTTTAAAAAATAGATAAATAAAAAAAAGAGATAGTCGGGCAGTGGCTGGCCTTTAATCCCAGCACTTGGGAGGCAGAGACAGGTGGATTTCTAAGTTTGAGGCCAGCCTGGTCAGTTCCAGGACAGCCAGGACTATACAGAGAAACCCTGTCTCAAAAAAACCAAGGGAGGGAGGGGGGAGGGAGGGAGGGAGGGAGAGAGAGAGAGAGAGAGAGAGAGAGAGAGAGAGAGAGAGATGAGATAGATATAGTCCAGCTTTGGCAGGAAGAGCATTATGTTCGATTAGTGATGCCTGCTACAGGCATGGGAATGGGATGTGCAGTACCAAACCCCTAGTTGGGACAACCTAGCTAGGCCCTACTCTATTAGAATCGATAGGACCTACAGATACATTGAGAAGCACAGGGCTTGACATAACTGGGACAGGAGGCCACAAGAGAACCCAGCCCATGCTTGGATTATACTCAGGAGCAGGAGCATACATTTTGAATCACTCCTTAGCATTTAATCTTCTTAAAATGGAATCTCTATCCACTATTCTGGAAGCCAGAGAGTCTCCCACCCCCAAAACATCCCTCTGAGAGAAGACTGGGAAGCAAGAGGCTGCCTGGAAGAGATAACCCAAAGCTGACCCCTCTATATCTGTGGTCCAGGTGGATGAAGCGGCCCCGCTGTGGGGTTCCTGATCAGTTTGGGGTACGTGTGAAAGCTAACCTGCGTCGACGGCGGAAACGTTACACCCTGACAGGAAAAGCATGGAACAGTTACCACCTGACCTTCAGGTACGGTTCCAGCGTCAAGGGGCGCTGTTCTGCCCTTCTCAGAGGGACTTGGACTTTCCCAGAAGAGGTCTGGCTAGCCATACTCACAGTCCCAGCTCACAATCTAGGGCCTCCCTCCAGGGAAAGCTGGGTCACTTTCACGTGTCTCCTGTTTGGTCCTTATCTGATCCCAGCTGGCTGCAAGCTATACTGGCCTAATGTGGCCAGACGAGCTCTTGAATCAGTATGGTCACTAGGTGTGGGGGTCAGACATCCTGCTTTAACTCAGGCCTCAGATCCTTCAGCAAATGCATGGTCCACCAGGTCAGTGCCCCACCCCCACCCCAACCCCAACCCTGTCCTTGTGGTTTATGGCAGTCTGTCTGCACCAGCAGCTGAGTCTAATCCTCAGGGAAGGGGACAGGCTTTCTGCTTCATATGCAGGCTCTAGACCAGTGGTTCTCAACATTTGGGTTGCAGCCCCTCTGGAGTGGCATATCAGATATCATGTATATCAGATATTTACATCATAATTCATAACAGTAGCAAAATTACAGTTATGAAGTAGCAACACGATGATTTTATGGTGGGGGGGGGATCACCATACCATGAGGATCTGAATTAAAGGGTTGTTGAGAGCCCCTGCTCTGGGCTGTGTATCCTTTGTGTAGTATCTCACTTAATCCTCTCGAGGACCTCCCACAAAGAGAGCATTAGTTCCTCCCCTTTTGCTGTCTTTCAAATAAAGAAACTGACTCTGTCTAGTGAAATGTGCAAAGTCACACAGCTAAAGTTAGGGTCTGCCTAGCCCTGGGGTCAATATTCAGAGTGGCTTGGCCTATTTCCTAGACTTCAGCTGCCCCTGAGATCGTGGCCACAAAGAACTTGTGCTTTCTTTTACTATTTTTTACTACCTTTTGTTTTGAGATTTGGGGTGGGGGGAGGGGTGGGAGAGGGGTTACTAAGACAAGGTCAGGTCCTCATGTAATACCCAGGAAGCCCTCAAGCTTACTATATAGCTGAAGCTGAAGCTAACCTTGAACCCCCAACCTCACTACTTCCAATTTCCAAGTGGTGAGATTTCAGGCGTACACTACCATACCCACCTCCTTACTGTATTATTATTTTTTCTTTGTTTCTTTTTGGTTTCTCAAGACAGGGTCTCACTATGTAGCTCTGGCTAGCCTGGAACTTACTCTGTAGACCAGCTGGCCTTGAACTTTGAGATCCACTTTGCTCCAGCTTCCTGAGTGCTGGGATTAAAGGCATGGGCCACTACCAGGCCTCACTGTCTGTCTTATTTTAAATCTGCTTGTCTTCCTCCATGAAAATGTAGGGTCGTTCATATCTTGATAAATAACTGGATGTGACAAATTCTAATTCATATCTAAGAGTGGATAGCGTGGCATCGTTATGTACTCTTAGGAAGGTGGCAGCAATGGGTGGTGGTATCCCATAGGCCCCTGTCTACTCTTATCTCCCTGCCCACCTACAGCATCCAGAACTACACTGAGAAGCTGGGCTGGTACAATTCCATGGAGGCGGTGCGCAGGGCTTTCCAAGTGTGGGAGCAGGTCACACCCTTGGTCTTCCAAGAAGTACCCTATGATGACATTCGGCTGCGAAGGCGAGCGGAGGCTGACATCATGGTACTCTTTGCCTCTGGTATCCATGGCGACAGCTCACCGTTTGATGGCGTGGGTGGCTTTCTGGCTCACGCTTATTTCCCCGGCCCTGGTCTGGGTGGGGACACCCATTTCGACGCAGATGAACCCTGGACCTTCTCCAGCACTGACCTGCATGGTGAGGACAGCTGGCAAAAGGACAGGGCGGGAGCAGGCCGGGCAGTGCCTAAGCTTGGCTAGCCCCTCCAGCTCAGTAGCTTCAGGCTCAGGAGGAGAGAATGTCCCCTGCCATGACTCTGGAGCCTGTACTTAATCTCAGTCTGTTGTCCCACCATGGGGAGGCGGGAAGAGAAGGGGATGTTGGGTCCATTTCTCAGAAGGGGAAATTAGAAGCCAAAAGTAAGAGAAGCTCAACCCCATCCAAGAGAGAAGCAAGAGTAGGGTCCATGGCAGCCTGGAGGGCCTAGATGACTCGGAGTGACGGTGTATGCCTTCCTGACAGGAATCAGCCTCTTTCTGGTGGCCGTGCATGAGCTGGGGCATGCCCTGGGGCTGGAACACTCAAGTAACCCCAGCGCTATCATGGCGCCCTTCTACCAGTGGATGGACACCGACAACTTCCAGCTGCCCGAAGATGACCTTCGGGGCATCCAGCAGCTGTATGGTGAGTAGGCTGTGCCCAGTTGGCCGTGTGAGACAGGCACTACTCTGCCCCCATTCTACAGGCAGGAAAACTGAGGCCCAGTCACTTGCCCAGAACCCACACTGTGGCTCCAGGCTGGAGCTGCAAGAGGATTTAGATAACCCACCCTACCTCCCTCCTATCTTTGGCACTATCCCTACTAGACTAAGGGTGTCCCAAGGCCCCATATTCTGGTCCTAGCACTTCCCAATGGATTTGAGATGAGACAGCTGCCTATCTAGCCCAGACTCTACATAGCAAATCTACAGCTACATCTCCCCAAGGCCAGCTCTTCTGTCAGATTCTTCAGGGGGCACCTGACAGATATACCATCCTCCATCCCCAGCAATTCAGCAGTGATCTGTGCATCAGGTAGAGTTCAAGTTGCCCAGCCAGGGCTACGCTCCTTATTCCGCAGGTGCCTTACTTCCTAGGGCTAGGCCAGGCAAGGAGAATGTCCCCGGGCAAAGCAGAAACTGGTAGCCTCCCACCCAGCAGAGAAATTTAGAAAAAGATTGTGTGGAGGAGGCTAGGGGGTTAGAGGATAGGGGAATGATCTGGTAACAGAAGAGATCTTCTCTGGATAGACAGGACCTTGTACCTGGAGGGGGTCCCTGCTGGGCCCCAAGGCTGGGAGGCTCAGGACTCCAGCACTTTGTATAGGAGACCCTGGCATCCAGGCTGGGCTCTGCATCTGCCTTCTCATTGCCTGATCCCCTCCTCTCTGTAGGCTCCCCAGATGGTAAGCCACAGCCCACCCGGCCTCTCCCCACTGTGAGGCCCCGGCGGCCAGGACGGCCAGACCACCAGCCACCTCGGCCTCCCCAGCCACCACATCCAGGTGGGAAGCCAGAGAGGCCCCCCAAACCAGGGCCCCCACCCCAGCCCCGAGCCACAGAGAGGCCTGACCAGTACGGCCCCAACATCTGCGATGGCAACTTCGACACGGTGGCTGTGCTCCGCGGAGAGATGTTTGTGTTCAAGGTCTGGCCCAACCCTCCTAGTGCCTCCTTCAGCCAACCCAGAACCTGAATCTTCCTTCCCCCCCTCCCCCCCCCCCCCCCCCCCCCCCCCCCCCCCCCCCCCCCCCCCCCCCCCCCCCCCCCCCCCCCCCCCCCCCCCCCCATAGCGTCTCCTTGGAGCTGCCTTGGCTCTCCTGACCTGGGAAGGAGCAGAGTTAAGCATAGCTCTCACCCAGAGCCTAGGTACCTTGCACGTGCCACCCGGCAATACCCACCCTCTTCCACAGGGCCGCTGGTTCTGGCGAGTCCGGCACAACCGCGTACTGGACAACTACCCCATGCCAATTGGCCACTTCTGGCGGGGTCTGCCGGGAAACATCAGTGCTGCCTACGAGCGTCAGGATGGACATTTTGTCTTCTTCAAAGGTAAGCAGGATGCCGTGAGATGGACCAGCAGCCTTCGTGCCCTGTTGGGTCTAGGAAAGAAGAGAGGCCAGCATTTCCCACCCCCATGGTGGGCTGACTCAACACCTGGAGGTAGCATAGTGTGAGTGGAGGAGAGGCTAGAGGATTAGGCAGTCCCGGACCCTGCAGGCCTGGATTACAACTGTATCCCTGTCCATCTTCTGCAGTCTAGAAGCCTCCCGCATCCTGTATACCCACTGCCCACACCTCTGCCTCTTGTTCTCCTAAGAATAAATCCTCAGAAGAGCAAGCTGTCCTTTGTAAGAACAGGTCTCTAGGTCCAGTTGGCCAGCCTCTCTACATCTGTCTGCAGGAAGAAAGCTTGGGGGTGGGAGGCGGGGGTGGGGGTGGGGTGGGACAGTACCCCTGAGAGATCAGTAACCCTGAGAGAATTCCCTTAGGCGAGAATTTTCTGAATACAGGGCTGGGCTCAAACTGAAACAGGAAGTTCTAGACCTGGAACCATAAAGGGCTAGTGAGACACAGCTCCCAGGCCTGGAGGAGGTGTCCTGTAGAACAGAGGGCTGTGCAGAGTGTATGAGTCAGACTGGGTGGTAGCAGATGACTTGTACACAGAGAAATGAGCGTCTCGCAGGTGGCCATAGGGATAGGCGTTGTAGATGCGTGGGTCGAGATGGGCAGTGGTGGTGTGAATGGATGGCATGTCCTCTGCCACCTCTGTCCCCAACCCCAGACTCATCCTCACACAGCCTGCTGCTCCTCATGCAGGTAACCGCTACTGGCTTTTCCGAGAAGCCAATCTGGAGCCTGGCTACCCACAGCCGCTGAGCAGCTATGGCACAGACATCCCCTATGACCGCATTGACACAGCCATCTGGTGGGAGCCCACAGGTCACACCTTCTTCTTTCAAGCAGACAGGTGAGCAGTTTACCATGCCCTTTCCCTGAAAGTAGGAGGCTCTAGCCAAGCCCTCTCATTTTCAGACCTGCCCAGGGAGAGGCTATGGGGGAAGGGGAAATGCCCAAGACCCAGGCCAGGTGGGGCTCCAGGTTTATAGCCTGATGCTTCTGATCATAGGTACTGGCGCTTCAACGAGGAGACACAGCATGGAGACCCTGGCTACCCTAAGCCCATCAGTGTCTGGCAAGGGATCCCTACTTCTCCCAAAGGGGCCTTCCTCAGCAATGATGCAGGTACCACACCATCCCCTCCCAGAGGACCCAACACTTGCCACATACTCTGCTACATACACAAGATACGGGGCTTGTCCAAGGTCCCATGGCATTGTGATGGCATGGAAAGGGGACCTAGCCATGTCATGTTCTAGCATGACATCCTGCCCACCCTGCATCATGACTGTCCTCTTCTGATGGGACCTCCAACCTCACAGCTAAGAGAGGCTGCTGTCTAGGTGCCTCCATGTCTGTCTATGTCTGGAGCTAAAGCGAGGCACTCTGAACCTCAGGGCAGTGGTTCAGAGCACTGGGAGCAAGTCCACTCACGGACCTGCTGAAGGAGCCCTAGTGCTTGTCATTGTAACTGAGTGACAGGAGCCATGACTCGGCTAGTTCTTCAGTAGGGCCTCTCTGTCTGAGTCTCATGTTCAGGGACTCCAATGTTCAGGACAGACCTGCCAGCTTTGCCTGACCCCCTGCTTCCATGTACAGGCATGTCACTGTGCTCAGTAAAGCCCAGACACACCCTGTGCTTCAAACCTAGCCCTTCCTGGTGTCAGTGGGATACTGATCCTGAACAGCTCTGAGTTGTTCTCTGGTTTGGTTTCGGTGCCGGAAGATCCAGGACCATTTAACGTGCTCCACAGATGTTCTGCCACCTAGTTACATAACTTCCCCAGCCTAAAGCCATTCTGGCCTGTCTGTTCCTATAGCCTACACCTACTTCTACAAGGGCACCAAGTACTGGAAATTCAACAACGAGCGCCTGCGGATGGAACCCGGCCACCCCAAATCCATCCTGCGGGACTTCATGGGCTGCCAGGAGCACGTGGAGCCCCGATCGCGATGGCCCGATGTGGCTCGTCCACCCTTCAACCCCAATGGGGGTGCCGAGCCTGAGGCAGATGGTGGCAGCAAGGAAGAGGACGCGGGTGACAAGGATGAGGGCAGCCGCGTGGTGGTGCAGATGGAGGAGGTGGTTCGGACAGTGAACGTGGTGATGGTGCTGGTACCCTTGCTGCTGTTGCTCTGCATATTGGGCCTAGCCTTTGCTCTGGTGCAGATGCAGCGCAAGGGCGCACCGCGCATGCTGCTCTACTGCAAGCGCTCGCTGCAGGAGTGGGTGTGATCGCGTGGCACCCGCCGCACCCGGTGCTCAGGTCTGCAGGGGCAGGCAGCCGTGTGAATCCCAAATGCTCCCTCTGGGCGCGGTGGGATGCCCTCCTAGCCACACACATCCCCCTGCTAGCCTTGCCCCCGCCCTCCTTTATTTATGCCCAGGTGCCTCTTCTCTTTGGCACCCTCTCTCAGCCTTTGGTTCTGCTTTCCTGACTTGGGCCAGGAAATGCTTTGAGATCTCAGAGTGTACCGCCCCAGGCAGGGACGAAGGGACAGAGAGGCTCACATCTCTAGAAGATGGCAGAGGGCTGGGAAGCTTCCCTGGCTCTGGCTCTTCAGCCAGAACCTCACTCCTCCCACGACAAAAACTGTGTTTGCCTTGAAGGAGCCCAGCTGGGGCTCGACCCTCCTGAATTTGCCTTAGGGAGAGTATGATAACCTTGAGACTTGATTCCTTCTTCTTAGGCTACTAAGAAGCCCAGAAGCCTGAAAGCCCTCCCCCATCCTAGCATCCTGCAGCTCCTACTTGGCCCTGGGCCTGCAGTTTCTTTTCTCTAGGAAGGGGCCCTGGACTTGTCTCACCAAGGACCAAAGGGAGCCGGCCAAGCTCCCCTCCCAGTGCTAGTGACTAGCTCCTCCTTCCCTAGGCTGCTCATATTCTCTTTCAGTGCCCCATAGGTCTCAGGAGGCTGAGCACTCCCTGCCCCCCCACATACCCCCCCTCAGGCTTCTGCTGTCCTTGTCCCAATCCTTGGAGACATGGGGCAGGCACACCCACTAGGGTACCAGAGGTTCCTGAGCAGTGTGTGTGATAATGTGGATGCTCAGCAGGTCACAGACCAGGCTTATGGGCTTACTCCCTTCCAGATTCCTGTCCCCACACAACACTACTAGGCTCAAGCCAGCCGCTCACCCCACACAGAGTCTGTGGAACCCCCAAAGGAATCCACTAAGGCCTGGGAAGTCTGTCCTAAGGGTGAAAGGGGACCTCCCTTCCTCTTCTCATCCTGGAGTCAGCAGGAGGCTTCTGTGGGAAATGGTACTGTACAGCTGTGGCTCTGTCTCCTCAGCCTCCCTGAAGCCTTCAGCAGCAGAGGGCCACCAGCCAGGATCCTCTGGGTCACTGCCCCTTTCCAAGGGGTGCCCTAGAGGTGACAGATCGGAGGGGTGTGTCCTGCAGCACTCTAGATGTCCCCTCTGTAGAACCTGAGAGCCAGCAAGGGGTGGGGCGTCCACCCCCCATCGTTTAGTTCTGTAAATAATCAGCACTGATTAAATGTACAGCCAGCTGAGTGTGGCTGCATTTGTATGCCCAGACTCAAGCATGCCGTAAGGAAGACCTGCTTGGCAGGGTCGGTGCCAAGCGGGGATGCTGAGGAATACCCTACTTTCAGTTTGGTAAGACCTTTGGGATGGGAGTCCAGGAGGGTCAGGGAAGAGTGGGGGGAGGGAGCAGTAGGAGGCTGGTTGGGCTGAGGCCCAGAACTGGGTTTATTTGACATTTGGTGGTGATGAGAGGACAGCCCAGCTTCCCAAATTACTCCACACCTGGAGGTCTGGGAAGAGCCAGACAAGGCCACCCAATCGTCCCACCCACCTGGATTGGATTTTGGGCAGCCTGAGAGATGACTTGAACAAGAACTCAGGGATGGGTGGGGAGAGAGTTGTGTAATGGGGCCACTTTGCCTCCAAAGTTCATAGAATCTTCTCTTCATGTTCAGAGAATAAAATGCACTGGAACCTGCTGCCTTGTCTACAGGGGCAGAAAATCCCACCACGGGCCCCAAGATGGCAAGAACTGGGGTGCTATGGGTCTGGGTCTGGCTGGTGAACTGGGGTGCATCTGAAGTCCGTGTCTGTGTTCAACCCTAGGCCTAATAAGAAACTCCCTTTCATCACTCACCAGGCCAGGCTGCTAAGTCATCAGCAAGGTCCCTCAACCATGCTCCCTCTCCGGACTCTTCACCTCACCCCGTCCCACCCCTCTATTTGTATAGGAATGGGCTGAGGAGAATTGAAAGGATTGGCCCTCAAAGCCCAGAGCTTCTGGCTCATCCAGGAAGTAGCCCTGAGCTCCCCATCACAGGGGACTCACACAGCAGCAGGTGGTAGGGACTGGGAAGGACCCATCTTGGTTTTCCTATATACAGTCCCCAGCCTGGCCTGCCTCAGTCTGTGCTCTTGGGGTGATCAGAGGCCTTGACTCTTGGGGTGATCAGAGGCCTTGACTCTTGGGGTGATCAGAGGCCTTGACTCTTGGGGTGATCAGAGGCCTTGACTCCTCAAGAAACTGCTTCGTGGACAACCTGTCTGTATTCTGTTACAACCCAAAAAATCAGGGGCTCCCTTCCCCACCCCTATTCTTTCAACACCCCTTTTACTAGTTCTCCAGTATTTTTTTTAAAATAAGACATTCAGGGGGGCTGGAGAGATGGCTCAGCAGTTAAGAGCACTGACTGCTCTTCCGAAGGTCCTGAGTTCAAATCCCAGCAACCACATGGTGGCTCACAACCATCAGTAATGAGATCTGACGTCCTCTTCTGGTGTGTCTGAAGACAGCTACAGTGTACTTATAATAATAAATAAATCTTTAAAAAAAAGAAAGAAAGAAAGACTTTCAGTAAGGTACAGGAGTCACTGTAATCCCCCTCAGGGTGTTTCAGTCTTTACTCATCTGTGACACTTAGAGCTACATGACCCAGGCGCCTGGGGTTCACCCCTGACCTGAAGTCAAGGCTGCAGAAAAGGAACAGCATGGCCCTGCCGCAGGCTCCGTGGGGAAAAAAAGGTGGCAGGAGTCTGGCATTGGACATGTCTGAGTATGATTATGACCCTGGCCAACCAGCATGCTTCCTCTCACATTTTATTCAGAAGGAAAGTAGGTCTCCGAGGGCAAGAGACTTGGCCAAGGCCACACAGCTAGGAAGTCACCATGCTGGGATCAGACCTAGGCAGACCAAGTTGGAAAACTCCTGCCCTGCCTTTTCCACCTGGTCCTGATGAGGAATGAGACAGGGACTGGACACCACCCACCCACCCCACCCACCCCACCCCCCTGCTTCCTTCATTCTCTGCATCCGAGATTCCAGGGTCTAGGACAGAGTCTCCTTTCAGGCTGGGGTTGGACAGAGCCAGCCTGGCCACTTCCTCTCCTCCACTTGGCAGAAAAGCCTTTTTGTTGTGGTATACACAGAAGCCATTCTCCAGTGTAGAAGGAATGGCGGGATTCCTGTCTACCCAAAGCCATCCCGTCCATCCTTCTGCAGGGCCCTCTGTGTAGGTTTGAGAGAAGCAGGACTTTCTGCCCATGCATCCTTCAGTCCTGCCTCTAAAACCCTGGCTTTATGTCCCTACCAAACTCAACCGGAGAAACCACAGAGTGTGATGGGGAGCAGTTATCAGCATCATCAGGACAGTGTCGAGCAGAGCAACCTTAGCCCAACCCTCATCCCATAACACAACAGTGACCCCAGGTAGGCTACTTGTGCCTTCCAAGTCTGGGGTTTTATCCAAGCTCTTCTGTCCCTGAGAAGACCCTTCTCTGTCCATTTCGTCCAGTCCGGATTGTACATCTTCAAGACCTGAATGTCTATTGTCTTTCCTAGATTCCTGCCCTCCACTCTTAAGGTAGCTGAGTTTCCTCCCACCTCTGCTAAGCCAAGCTCTCAGTCTTACTCATTGCTCAGCCTGCCCATGGTTACGGGCACGCAGAGACAGGGCATGTTCCATAACTTATAAACTGTATGTCCTTGAGCCGGTCACTTCACCTCTCCAAACCCAAAACCCTCATCTGTAGAATGGCGCTAACAGCCATGTCTGGTTCAAACCATTACAAGACTTGAAAGTTGTCACGAGGAAAGACACAGGAGGCTCTTGGTGGCTTGTGCTGAATTCTCCCTACTGGGAATGCTGGTATGGGGGCGGTGGGGTGGGCACTGGACAGTATGGTATCTCTGCTGCCTCTCCAGGGGTGTTTGTGGGGTGGGACCAAAGGTCAGAGGAGCCTGAGGACAGGTGCCCGGGAGGAGGGGCATTCTGGTGACACTGGCTCCCTCCCAGCTGTCAGGCCCCTCTCTTGCCCCACCCCAGCTCTAGTGCGGCTCCTCCCCAAGTGCTGAGCAACAGCCTTAGCTCAGGTTTCTTCCCCGAGTGCCCCACACCCACATGTCTCCCCATTTCAGGCTTCCAGAAATAGCCTCTATTCTCCCCCCCTTTTTAAGCCAACGCCCAGGCTCCTCCTGGATACCCCGTGTCATCCATGCCCAGTATATCACAGCAAGGGGCCGGGTCCTCTGAGGAATCATTCCTAGTCCCCAGCCTGAGAGGGGCAGCTGAACCCCACACCAACTGCAAACCATCCAGCCCAGTTCTAAAACCTGTGGTCCGTAGCTACTTGATCTGATTTGATAGATGGGGATACTGAGGCCTAGAAAGAAGGTTGACCAAGCCATGACTCTTCTCCTCGGGGTTTGCTTTATATTGTGTTTGAGGTAGGCTTGCCCATGTAACCCAGGATTGTCTCAGACTTGCAGTTCTTAGCCCCACCCCCTACCCGAGTGCTGGGATTGCAGAGCTCTCTGATCCCTGGTCTTTTAAATTATTTTTTAAATCTTGGGTATATGTACATGTATATGCATGAGTGTGCACACACATATGAAGCCCATAGGAAGACTTTGAGTGTCTTCCTCACCTTAGTGCTTAGTCCATCACTGAATGGGAAGGTGTTTCAGCTAGTTAGCTGGTTGGCCAGGGAGATCCCAGGTATCTGTCTCTGCACTGTCCTGCTCCCTCTACATGCACTGAAACTATAGGCACACACAGCCACACCTGGGCTTTTGTGGGTGCTGTGGATTTGAACTCAGGTCCATGTGTTTGGATAGCAGTCACTCTTACCTACTGAGCTATCTCCCCAGACCCTTTACTGATGTTGCAACAGGGTCTTCTGCTCCCTAGATATGACTCTCCCCATGAAGTACTGAGAAGAACCCAGGCCGGTGCACTGGGAATCTAGCTCTCTGGTTGAAGGACCCTTGTATGCCCAGGGGAGCAGGCACAGCAGGAGGGAGCCAGGGCCCTCCCTCTGTCAATGCCTCTCACCATCTAGGAGACAGCTCCCCCTCCCCAGCTCCTGCAGAGGTGCCCAGCTCTTCTGGCCTAAACTCCTGACATCCCCTTAGAGCCCGAGGAACCTGACCACACTTTTTTAGGTCTTGAAAATTGTCTTTGGTTCAAGCTGTGAACAGTGAATCTAAGCCCTGACACAGTTGCAAAAAGCCTCAACTTCCCAGGGCCCCAACACCAAGTTGGTTTTCAAACACACCTCCAAATTGCCCTTGTAGGCCACCTGGAGAGGGTTTGCATCCTAGGTGGTCCCCAGTGAGATGGGAGTGTGAAGCGCCTCCCTATGCTCGTCCCCTGATATGCCACCCCTGGCTCTGAGGAAATGGCCTGGTCTGTCAGCAGTTGGGGCATTCAGTGCTACTGTAGCAGTCAGGTGACTGCCTACTCCTGACAGCACTGCCAACTGAGACCAGCCCGGGCCACCTTCCCATGTCTTTCTCAGAGGCAGCACAGAAACTTGACAAGCGTGTTTTCACCAACCTGAGAGTTTCGCCTCCTCTCTGGGGACTGTTTGTGTTTCGGGTCATGTTATTGGCTGGCTCCACCCCTTTTTCCTGTGCCAAGTTGACATTCCCCAGGCCACCAGACCTCTAAGAAGTGTCAATTCCTTCCCCAAGCTGCCCCATGGAAACCTTCTGTTCCTGTTCCAGGTACTTTCATGACCTTTGTAACAGTTCCATCTACTCCATGTGGTCTGGCAAAGGGGAGTGTCGCCTCCATTTACTGACAGGCAGCAGAGGTCCAGCAAAGGACAGCATTTTGCCCAATGTCACACAGTAAACAAGGCTGACAAGAGATGAAAACAGGCCTCAACTCAGTAAACACCTCTGTCCCTTCTGGACAAGGATCAGGCCCTGCAGCTTAGCTGCACCCCTCCATCATGACAGAGCAGAGTCTAGTAACAACAGTGATGGTTTGGGCACCAGTCTGAAATATGTGCTTTCTTTCTCTTTCTAGCACAAGGATGTGCTCTAGACTCCTGTATCCCCAAGACTTCCCATTAAAAATAACAAACACAATTTAAAAATTATGAACGTGTAACACACATACACACACATTGTCTTGGTCAGTGTTCTATTGTTGTGAAGAGGCACCATAACCATGGCAGCTCTTATTAAGGAAAACATTGCATTGGGGCTGGCTTGCAGTTCCAAGGTTGAGTCCATTGACATCATGGCGGGGAACATGGCAGAGAGCAGGCAGACATGGTGCTGGAAAGGTAGCTGAGAGTTCTACATCCGGATCCAAAGGCAACTTGAAGAGAAGGACACTGGGCCTGGCTTAAGCTTTTGAAACCTCAAAGCCCACTCCCAGTGGCACACTTCCTGCATCAAGACCACATACCTCCTAATCCCTCTCAAGTAGTGCCACTCCCTAATGACCAGGCATTCAAATACATGAGCCTATGGGGGCCATTCCTATCCAAACCAGCACACACACAAAATTTAATTGTATGACTATGTTGATGTGAAAAGAAAGTATAACAAAGTTTGGATTGTATTCTTGTTTTTCTACTGACTAAGAAAATGTGTTTTAGGGGCTGGTGAGATGGCTCATCAGGTAAAGGCACTTGCCAACAAGCCCAAAGATCTGAGTTTTATTCTTGGAATTCACCTGGAGGAAAGCAAAACTGACATCTGCAGGCTGTCCTCTGGCTTCCATCCCCACCCCCCACCCCCACCCCCACACACAGTGAATAATGTTATTTTTATAGAGAAAGCAGGGGCTGGGGAGATGTCTCGGTGGTTAAGAGCACTGACTGTTCTTCCAGAGGTCCTGAGTTCAATTCCCAGCAACCACATGGTGGCTCACAACCATCTGCAGTGGGATCTGATGCCCTCTTCTGGTGTGTCTGAAGACAGCTACAGTGTACTCATATACATAAAATAAATAAGTCTATAATAAAGAAAAAGAAGCCACCAGGACCAGTAACTGTTAGACGAGGGAGAGAGAGAGAGAGAGAGAGAGAGAGAGAGAGAGAGAGAGAGAGAGAGGTTTCCAACTGTTCCTAGGACTTGTGTATGGGCCTGCCGGACTTGCTGAGCTCTGTGGAAACCCCATAGTAGTGAGACAGGAAGAAGTGGCTTTCTGTTTGGCCTGCTTTGAGGTTCCTTTAGAGAGAAGGTCTTACTATGTAGCCCAGGCTGGTTTGGGATGCTCCTGCCTAGGCCTCCTGAGCATGGCATGCCTGGCTTAGAAGTTTGAATGGCTTTGGAGGGGACAGGGAAGGTTCAGTGGAAAGGACTGTGCATGTTCCTTGGGATGAACACTTTCTTTCCCACGTCTATATTTCAGAGTTTTCCATTTTTTAAAAAAGATTTGTTTATTTACTTATTTTTATTTGTTTGTTTTACACCAGAAGAGGGCATCTGATCCCATTACAGATGGTTGTGAGCCACCACGTGGTTGCTGGGATTTGAACTCAGGATCTTCAGAAG
The DNA here is from genome assembly GCA_902729485.2 of Mus minutoides. Taxonomy (NCBI): domain Eukaryota; kingdom Metazoa; phylum Chordata; class Mammalia; order Rodentia; family Muridae; genus Mus; species Mus minutoides. The sequence goes on along the minus strand of LR750035.1, from coordinate 263,364 downwards.
AGCAGTCAGTGCTCTTGATCGCTGAGCCATCTCTCCAGCCCAAGTTTTTCATTTTTAATTAGTTTTTTTTTTATAATAGATGGGAGTGGATTTGTAAACATTTCGAATGTTCTAGATAGCTTGCAAAGGAGTTCCACAGTCCTCTCCCTTTCTGCCACATACCCTTCTCACCTCTGGCTGCGGTCCATTCAAATAGATCATGTGTATTGCATGACATCCTGGCCTGCCCTATCTCTGTCTGGGTTTGGGGTTTTGTTTGCTTGTTTTTCTTTTCTTTTTTTCCCTCTTTCAGTCTGTATCTACCTGCATAAATTTGCCTTGTCTTAGTTTTTTTCAAAAACATTTTATTTCTTCTGTAGATTTATGTATGTGATGAGCGTTTTCCCTGCATGTATGTAATCAGAGAGGTCTGGAGAGGGCAAGCAGACCCTCTAGAACCAGAGTTACAGATATTTATAAACCATCATGTGCCAGGAACTGAACCTGGGTCCTCGACAAGAGCATCAAGTGCGCTTTACTACTGACCCGTCTCTCTGTCTCTTCAGCCCCTTGTCTTGCTTTTAAATTGACTTTTCAGTCATCCATTGGATGGATATGCTCAAATTAGCATTTGGGCATTTCTAATAGTCTTTTTTTTTTTTTTCCTATCCAAAACAATTCCTTGGAGAAGGAGTCCCTGTTGGCCCGAGTTCTCACACAAGCACTGCTCTTACCTGACATTTCCTGGTTCTTTATTTTAAACAAGGAAGTACTATTTGAAGAAGGCACAATAGCCTGAAATGACCTCAGCAATTTCTAATTTGGGTGCTGTGGCAGTCACCCAGAAGAACTCCTTGGGGTAGGGGTGAGGTGATGTTATTAAATTCAGATTTAGACTTTTTTCCCCTGGGGCTGTGATTTATCAAGCAGACACCGAGCAATCCTTCAAAGTAAGAAAATACCTAGTGATTGTCACTCCCTGTCACCATGTGTCCCTGCAACAAGAACAGGAAAAGCTCCAAGAGAACATGCTAATCTAAGAGAATCTTATATCTGCAGATGGATTGCTGCAAAACACTTTTTACAAAGAGACGCCCAGGAAAACACTCATAGATGACTTGGCCAGTGCTTTACTTAGAAACAACCTCTCAGCAACCAATGGAAAGACGAAAACACAGCCAGGTGGTAGTAACGCACACCGTTAGTCCTAGAATTCCGGAAGCAGAGGCAGGAAGGTCTCTGTGAGTTCAAGACCAGCCTAGTCTACAGAGCTGGTTCTAGGACAGCCAAAGCCTCACAAAGAAATCCTGACTCCAAAACAAAACAAACAAAGGAAAGAGGATAAAATCTCGAATCCAACTTCAAAGATTAGCTGTCAGACAAAGAGAAATCAAGACAACACAATACCGTAATGGCTAAAGTACAAAAGATGACAATACTCAGTGTTGGCAAGCGTACAGGGCAGCACTGTATGGAACTCCCATACAGTGGTGATGAGGACTGAAACAGTATGGAAGCTGGGGCCAGAGCTCACCTAACACATAGAAGGCCCTTCTTTCTATCTTCAGTCTGCCAACAGAGCAAGATAAACCAATCTAAAGCCAAAAGAAACTTCAGAACATCAGAAGATCATTTGGCATTGTGTCCCCAAACTAAACATGAGATAGCACATGCCTGGCAGCTTTATTTAACAAAATACATGTATATATGTGGCCTCTTCCTTTCTCCTCAGAGCTGGTGGCCACCAGTCTGAGAGGACAAAAGACAAAAGCAACAGAGGTAGTTGGGGTGGTGGTGAGCACATATGGAATGACCCCTGGGGAGCGAGTCTACTTTATTGTTTCAGGAATAGGGCTGAGTTTTTAGGGGTATGGGTGGAAAGGGATAGTTGGTCATAACATCAAGAGAGTGAGAAGGGCTGTCTGGTTATAGTACAGCACCTGATTATGATGTGGGCGTGGAGCCAGAGCAGGGTGTATGTGCTGAGATATGCAGCCTTGTAGAGAGCTCAGTACAAGGTCATTTTTCAGACAAGGCTGGCTAAGGCCAGCCACCTGCATTCAGGGACACTCTCCAGACAGAGGCAGAGGCAGAGAAGCCCCACTAAGTAAAGGAGTCCCCCATTTTGTGGCAAGATCAGAAAGCCATCCTATCATGGGAGATACTGCTACTTTAATATCGAGGTTCCCCAATGTATATTTTCATGAAAGGCAAGAGCTGGATACCATAGTATACCATTAGGAAAACTAAATATTGCTAACAAAGCCCCTGTCCATCAATGAGGGAAACTGACGCATTACAGCATTTATATGTACACAAAGGCATACTCTACAGTCCTGAAAACGGACAAACTGAAACTTAGTGGAAAGACTCAGAAGAATCTCAAACATGGGAGCGCCCTGAGAGCGAAAGGGAACCATGGCTTCTTACTCATAAAGCTATTCCAGCTGCCTCTCGGGTCACAGATGCAGCCCCTGAAATGACTTCAGAGCCTGGAGAAACTGAGAAGGAGAACAGGATTAATGGCCCTAGACTAGAAGCCAGGGTCACCGCTCAGTGGTGGGGGGCACCCACAAATCCCACTTGGACAGAACACCAAGCAAGACAACAGAGGCTCTGAGTTTCAACCACACAGCCCACTGTGCTGTTCTATCCTGGTGGGTCATTTACAGTAAGTAGCCAGCAAGACAAGAGCATGATGGGGCGGGGTAGCCTCCAAAGGATTCTACTGCCATCCATAGGTGGCTGCCAATGGTCAAATGCTTAAATGCAAGGGGGTCTGTCCAAACCAGGGTATAACGTAACGGGGTTAATATTTTGACATAAAGGGTGTGAAGTTCTTATCCGTGCTCCAACATGAATGGACCTTGAAAACGTCTTGCTAGGTGAAATGAGTCACGTGTACAGGGGCAGAATCACACATATCCTTCAGGGTGAGCAAATTCAAACAGTAGGTTAAAGGTTAAGAGTGGGATATGGTGATGCACGCTTGTAATCCCAGCATGTGGGAATCTGAGGCAGGAGGATTGCAAGTTCAAGGCCAAGCTGGAATAATAATGAGATTTTTTATCTCTCTCACACACACACACACACACAGAGAAAAAATGATTAGATCATAATTGTTTAATGAAATATGACAGAGCTGGAGAGACGACTCAACGGTTAAGAGCACTATCTGTTCTTCCAAAGGTCCTGAGTTCAAATCTCAGTAACCATATGTTGGCTCACAACTATCTGTAATGAGATCTGACTACCTCTTCTGGTGTGTCTGAAGAAGGCTACCATGTACTTATTTATCTATTTATTTTAAAATAAAGATTTATTTATTTATTTATTTAATGTGTGTGTGTACACTGTAGCTGTCTTCAGACACACCAGAAGAGGGCATCTGATCCCATTACAGATGGTTGTGAACCATGGGGTTGCTGGGAATTGAACTCAGGACCTCTGGAAGAGCAGTCGATGCTCTCAACCATTGAGCCATCTCTCCAGGCCCCAGTGTACTTATTTATAATAATAAATAAATCTTTGGGCTGGAGCGAACAGGGCCAGAGCAAGTGGGGCCAACTGGAGCAAGCAGGGTTAACTGGAGCAAGCAGAGGTCCTAAATTCAATTCTCAGCAACCACATGATGGCTCACAACCATCTGTACAGCTACAGTGTACTCATATAAATAAAATAAAATAAAATAAATCTTAAAAAGAAAAAAGAAATATGGCAGAAAGACAAAACTACGTTTCCAGCCAGGCATGGTGGCGCATGCCTTTAATCCCAGCACTTGGGAGGCAGAGGCAGGCAGATTTCTGAGTTCGAGGCCAGCCTGGTCTACAGAGTGAGTTCCAGGACAGCCAGGGCTACGCAGAAAAACCCTGTCTCGAAAAACCAAAAAAAAAAAAAAAAAAAAATCCAAAAACCCCAAAAAATAAAAAACCAAAAAACTATGTTTCCTTTTTAGACATCTATGTTATTTTTAGTTATGTGTATGTGTATATCCGTACATGTGTCTAGGAGACCAGAGGAGGGTGCTGGATGTCCTGGAGCTGGAGTTATAGGCGGTTATGAGCCACCCAGTGTAGACACTAGGAACTCGATTCTGGCCCTCTGCAAGAGAAGCAGCATTCTTAACTGCTAAGCCATCTATCTCTTCAGCCCCACAGACTACATGTCTAAAGTGATGTTTTACCTAACATGTGATGTCTTGTTTTATTTTGAGACGGGATCTATTGATGCAAGCCTGGCTGTCCTGGGACTCACTATGTAGACAGGGCTGGCCTTGAACTCACAGAAATCTACCAGCTGCTGCTTCCTGAGTGCTGAGATCAAAGGTGTAAGCTACTATACTCAGCTTATGTGTGATGCTTTGAACACGTAGACAGACCTAGTTAATAGGTTTTTTTTTGTTGTTGTTGTTGTTTTTTTTTTTTTTTTTTTATTGTGGCTATGGAGATTTCACTCAAAGCCATGCACGTGCTACAGAAACACTCAACCATTGACCTAAACACTCCCAACCACCATCTAAACTCTTTCAGGGGTATAGTATCGCTCTTCACAGTTGATGGCTCCTGGCAGGGGAGTAGGGAAGGACTCAGTTATCTTTAAGGGGCTGGCCACTGGGAGTTTGACCACGTTCTAGTGAGTATATGGGCAGCACAAATAGAACTTGGAGTATTTTTTCTTTCTTTCTTTCTTTCTTTCTTTCTTTCTTTCTTTCTTTCTTTCCTCCCTCCCTCCCTCCCTCCCTCCCTCTTTCTTTCTCTCTCTCTCTCTCTCTCTCTCTCTCTCTTTTTTTTTTTTGGTTTTTCAAGACAGGGTTTCTCTGTGTAGCCTTGGCTGTCCTGGAACTCACTTTGTAGACCAGGCTAGCCTCGAACTCAGAAATCCGCCTGCCTCTGCCTCCCGAGTGCTGGGATTAAAGGCGTGCGCCACCACGCCCTGCTTCTTTCTTTCTTTCTTTCTTTCTTTCTTTCTTTCTTTCTTTCTTTCTTTCTTTCTTTTCCTTTGTGTATGTGGGGGGAATGCACAAGGGTGGAAAGGTGGACTTGGGAGGAATAGGAAGCCAGTGTGATTGGAATGCATTGTTAGACATTCCAAACAATCAATAAAAATCATATGTTAGAAAAAATACGATGTTTCTCTATGAATATGATTGTTCTGGGCACACCTTGTAAGGAACCATACAATATTTTTGTTGGCTGGATTATTTCATTTAACAGTGTGTGGTAGTATATGTGAGAATTCCCCTGCTTTTTCAATGCTAAGTAATATTCCTTTTTGTAGATGTACCGCACTTTGTTTATCCATCAATGCACAGATTTGCTTTAACCCTCTGGCTATTGCAGGAAGTGCTGCTTCTGGGCACCAGTGTCCAGGACCCCTGAACCCAAGCTTTCAGTTCTCTTGGGTCAATAACCAGAAATGAAATTGCTGGACCATACCAAATTCCCCGTTAAATTTCCAAGGACATACCTTACTGCTCACCATACTAGCTGCATCGTTTTGCATTCATACCAACAGTGCAAAGGGTTCCAGTTTTCCCACACACCCCCACTGGTGACTGGTATTTTTCTTTTCACTTAGACAGTGGTCTCCCCACCACTGGACATAATGTTGATCCTGAGATGCCTGAGAATAGAAGAATGTCATATATTCAGAAAATACTTCTAGTATTTATGGTCAACTGTGCAGAATGAAAGTCTGGGCTATAGAGAGTGTGCATTCTAAAGTCACCACCTATGCCCAACGGAGGAGGCCACACCTCACTGCTACTTTAGGGCAAAGATCCCGTTTCTGTGGGTGAGCACAAACAGATGCTCTCATTGGCTAACTATCCCTTCTGTCCCCCCTGAGTCGAGAAGGTAAGGCAACCTCTGCTTAGCTATGAGCCATCACACACACACACACACACACACACACACACACACACACACACACATACACCCTGCTAAACCCTCTGAGGTCCTCCTTGAAGCATATCCCCATGTCCCCAACCCCCCACAAAGGCTCCGAAAAGTTTCCTCAACAGCTGTCCCCAGGTTTGGAATGTTTTTGGCTCCTGCCTGCACTGTGTCTCAACAGGAACGGTCCAGTGAGTCACCTTTAGAGAATCCGCGGAGCAGCTGCAGAGCCCTCCCACGTGGCAGTTTGGACATCCCCAGAGGGAAGCCCGAGGTAAGGAATCCTATAAAGGTGCCATAGTTCATGGCTGATGACCTGAGACAGGAGTCTAGGAAAGGAAAGGCAGACAGAAAACGGAGGACATGTTAGGTAACTGTTGACTGCACGGGTGAAGGGAGATTCACGCCACTTGTGCTATTGGGGGATGGGATTACTTGTATCCAACACTGCTCTGTTTATTGAGACTCCAAAATGATTTAAAAGAGAACAGTCTTTACACTAGGGATAATGGTGCATTTCTTTTTTTTTTTTTTTTTAAAGATTTATTTTATTTATTATATGTAAGTACACTGTAGCTGTCTTCAGATACTCCAGAAGAGGGAGCCAGATCTTGTTACGGATGGTTGTGAGCCACCATGTGGTTGCTGGGATTTGAACTTATCACCTTTGGAAGAGCAGTCGGGTGCTCTTACCCGCTGAGCCATCTCACCAGNTCCCGGCCACCCCCATACAGCCCCCACTCGGTCCAGCCGGCCCGGCTCGCTCTGATTGGCTCCGCTTGCTCCGGTTGGCCCCGCTCGTTCCGGCCGTTCCCGTTCGGCCCCACTCGCTCCAGCCCCGCTAGCTCCAGCCGTCCCTGCTTGCTCCAGCCATCCCCGTTCGGCTCAGCTCGCTCCGGACAGCCTCACTTGCTCCGGACAGCCTCACTTGCTCCGGTTGGTCTCTCCGGTCCAAGGATTCATTTCTTATTATTCTTCATAAGTATGCTGTAGCTGACTTCAGACGCACCAGTGGAGGGCGTCAGATCTTGTTACGGGTGGTTGTAAGCCACCATGTGGTTGCTGGGATTTGAACTCATCACCTTCGGAAGAGCAGTCAGGTGCTCTAACCGGCTGAGTCATCTCACCAGCCCCGGTACATTTCTTTAATCCCAGTGCTCAGTAGAGATAGACAGGCAGATCCTGAGTTAAGGCTACCCTGGTCTACAGAACAAGGTCCAGGATAGCCAAGACTACATAGAGAAAATTCTGCCTTGAAAAACCAAATAAACCGGGCTTGGTGGTGCACACCTTTAATCCCAGCACTTGGGAGGCAGAGGCAGGAGGATTTCTGAGTTCAAGGCCAGCCTAGTCTACAGAGTGAGTTCCAGGACAGCCAGGGCTATACAGAGAAACCCTGTCTGGAAAAAAAACCAAAAAGAAAGAAAGAAAGAAAGAAAGAAAGAAAGAAAGAAAGAAAGAAAGAAAGAAAGAAAGACCAAATAAAATTAAATTAAAATGTTCCCTTCGTGAAAGTTATGTGCCGGTAGAAAGATCAATAAATGTCCACAAATCAGCCAAGTGCAGATGTGTGCCTGAGAGTGAGGGAACAGGGAACAGGGCAAGGAGGGAGGTGTGCGCATGTGTGCGCTTTACACGGTGCCGCCAGGGAACACCGGAGGAAAGGCCTGCGGGAGACTGAGGAGTGTGGAGGATTGAATGATGTCCCCAAGGAAAATGGATCCAATTCCTGATGCCCCAGAATTATTTGGCAAAGGGCTTTGGAAGATATAGGATCTCAATTGAGACCATCCTGTGTTGTCCAGGTTACCCTAGACCCAAATGACAAATGTCTTCATGACAAGCATCCAGAGTGATGAGACACCTGGCCTTCACTGGCCTTTCTGGTCTCCTGCCAGACATCAAGAGAGTGTGAATGAATAGAATCTAAGTTCCATTGTCATTAAGGAAAAGAGAAACATATTCCATTGTTCAGAGAGGTGTGTGTGCAGCTCCAGGCAGGTGTGGGTCCTAGGTTGCTAACAGGTTGGTGGCTGCATTGTTCAGAGAAGCAACTGTGTACAGAATGTATGGGGAAGACGGTCAGGCTGCCAAGTGCATTAGCATTAGGAATGCGTACGGCCCCAAACAAGCAAATCTTAGGTTACCAAACTATACTTTATGCTTGCCTGCCTCCGAGTGCTGTGCAGAAAGCAGAACTTGTCAGAAATGAACTTGTCATTCAGAACAGTTCCCAGTGCAGTGTTAACTGCGTGGCCTGTTTTTCCTCACTGCCTAGCGTATCTATAAGGGTGGTCCCCTTATTCTTGGGGACCACCCCCACCACCTGAACAAGGACATAGAGATTTCACTGTATTTATTATAAGCTTTAGACACTTTAGCTAGACAGATTCTCATCTATTCTAACCCAACAATAAATACTAGCCTGGCCTATGTCCCCCACCACATGGCCTGTTAGCTGTCTATCCTGGTCTTGTCCTGGCCCTTGTCAACTCCTGTGCCTCCCATCCCCACCCAAGATCCTCTCTTTCAGCCTGAAAGTCCTGCCTTAACTCTCCAGTCCAGCTATTGGCCACTCGGCTTTATTGGACCAGAGATGTTGGAGAATGATGTTTACAAAACACTAAGGCAGGATATGCTTCCAACGTCCGGCCTGTACACAGATCTCTGCTGGCACAGAAATCAGCATTTGAATAATACAAGGGTGATCTTCACACAGTGCACAAAAGCATCACTCCAACAGCTTAGAGTGGAACATGAGATGGAAGATGTAAACTAAGGAAGGGCCTGGTGGACTGGGGAGAGTTTTGGTATGTCTGGTTTTTGTTTTGTTTTGCTTTGTTTGCGGAGAAGGCACATGAAGAAATCAACTGTTGGGAACTCAGGTGTTGGCAAAGCAATGAGCAGGTGGCTAAAGAGATTAGCGCAGGACTCAAACCATCCCAAGGATAAAAGAGAGATAGGCTTGACCTGTGTAGAGCCTTTGCTTCAGGGCATAGATCCCTGCCACACAGGGAGCCCCACAGGTTGTGAGGTTGTTCTATTGGCAAAAACGTTACCACCTGGGGCAGCAAAGGATGAAGACAAAAGAAAATACGGGAAGGCTGTTGGATTCCAGAATGTTCTAGGCAGGACCTGGGCTGATTAGCCATGGGCCTAGCTGCATAGTAACAAGGCCCTGCTGGGTGTGAGTTCTACCCAATAGTCACTTTTCTGGTCACTCTGAAGCAACTTCTGGTCTTGGCTCACCGCTTCAGAGTATCTCAGAACATCATGGCAGAGAAGGCGTAGCAGTTGATCAGAAAGCAAAGAGCTGGGGCTGGTGAGATGGCTCACCGGGTTAGAGCACGGCTGACGAGAAGGCTTCCACTACTCAAGTTTAGGGTCGTTGGTGTACCACCGAATGTTGGTGGGCATTGTTCTAGACTGCGGGAGGAGACCACGCAGACTTCAGTCGATGTCGCATGAATACTTCTTATTATTCTTTACTTAGGAACCTGACCTCTCTGGTTGGCCTCGTTCGGTCCGACAGGCCAGCGAGCGGAGCCAAACGGGGATGGCCGGAGCAAGTGGGGACACCGGAGCTAGCAGGGCCGGAGCGAGTGGGGCCGAACGGGGACTGCTGGAATGAGTGGGGCCAAACCGGAGCAAGCGGAGCTGATCGGAGCGAGCGGGGCTGGCTGGAACAAGCGGGGGCCGTATGGGGGTGGCCAGGAGCAAGTGGGGCTGGCCGGAGCGAGCGGGGTCGAGCAGAGCGAGCGGGGTTGACCGAACAAGGGAAAAAAAAAAAAAAAGAAAGCAAAGAGCTGCCAGAACCACAAACCGCTGGTGGACAACTTCCACCAACCAGTTCCTAAAGGCTCCACAGACTTTACAGTAGCACCTCGGGCCTGTGACAAATGGCTCAGCCAACAAAGGCACCAGGCATGTAAGACTGAGTTTGATCTCTGGACTCACATGGTGGAAGAAGAGAACTGGCTCTCACAAGTTACCCTCTAACTTCTACTTGCATGCTGTCACACATATCCATACCTTCTGGACTGGCCAGTTTTGTGTATCAACTTGACACAAGCTGGAGTTATCACAGAGAAAGGAGCCTCCCTTGAGGAAATGCCTCCAAGAGATGCAGCTGTAAGGCATTTTCTCAATTAGTGATCAAAGAGGGGAGGGCCCAGCCCATTGTGGGTGGTGCCATCCCTGGGCTGGCAGTCCTGGGTTCTATAAGAAAGTAAGCTGAGCAAGCCAGGGGAAGCAAGCCAGTAAGCAGCACCCTCCATGGGCTCTGCATCAGCTCCTGCCTCCAAGTTCCTGCCCTGTGTGAGTTCCTGTCCTGACTTCCATGGTGATGATCAGCAGTGTGGAAGTGTCAGCTGAATAAACCCTGTCCTCCCTAATTTGTTTCTTGGTCATGATGTTTTATGCAGGAATACAAACCCTAAGACACCCTCAAAATAAGTAAGTAAACATCGTTTTTAAAATAACAAAATAGGAAGCTGGGCATGGTGGAACACGCCTTTAATCCCAGCACTTGGAAGACAGAGGCAAGAGGATTTCTGAGTTCGAGGCCAGCCTGGTCTACAGAGTGAGTTCCAGGACAGCCAGAGCTACACAGAGAAACCCTGTCTCGGGGAAGGAAAAAAAAAAAAAGATTTGGGGTGATGGTGCGTGGGATGAATGCATTTCTTTTGTTGGGTTTTGAAGAACCAGGAAGTGGACTGTAGTGACTTGATTGACGGCCCCTTTGCACCTGCTCCAGGAACCTGTGTATGCAGTCATAGATGGGGAAAGGTTCTTGTAGGTGCCATTAAGTATCTGATATGGGTTCATCCTTGATAATCCAAGTGTGTCCCAAGTACAGCATTCGTCCTTATAAGAGTAGCATAAACCTGGTGGTGGCACATGCCTTTAATCCCAGCACTTGGGAGGCAAAGGCAGGTGATCTCTGAGTTCAAGGCCAGCCTGGTCTACAGAGCAAGTTCCAGGACAGACAAGACTACAGAGAAAAACCTTGTATTGGAAAAACTAAAGCAAGCAGGCAAGCAAACAAAACAAACAAAAGAATGGCCTAAAGAGAAGCTGGGGATGTGGCTCGGGAAGGCAGAGGATGTATCTAGCACAGTCAAAGGGAGGCATGCGAGAGGAAAGAACGGAGTCAGGGACAGAAAAGGGAGGAGGTTATGTGAAGACAGAGGCAGCCATGAAGCGGGAAATAGTAACACCCAGAGCCTCGAGACTCTGGAAAACGCTGGTGTTTTCTCTCAGAGCTTTCGGAAGGGAAACCAAGTGAAGTCTGGGGAAGCATGCCCCAGAAAGGAAGACTAAACCAGAGGGCTCAGGTGTACGAACAGCAGGGGCCTGAGCAGCGGGAGCAGGCTAGACAGGGAGAGAAGTGTGAGAGCAGAGCCTCAGATACCGTGTGACTGAGGTAGAGAGGACTGGAGGGGACTCTGAGCGTGGAGAGCAAGGCCACAAAGGCACCATCATAGCCACCAACCACATCAACTGCCACTCGTGGTCCTGTAGTCTTCTACCCCTCCTCCTAAACCAGCAACTTCTGGTGTTTTCTCTCTCTCTCTCTCTCTCACACACACACACACACACACACATACACAGAGAGAGAACGCGCATCTGACATCAATAATCAAAGAATTTCTACAAAATTAACAGGAAAAAAGAGAAACAAATTAGAGAAGCCAAAAAAGCACAAGTGTTTGACAGATATGAGAGAGGCTGGCTCCATTCTCAGGGAGATTTGTGCAGATGTTATTCAGAGCAAAGCCGTAGGCAGCTCTAGGCTAATATTCAACAATGAAAACCAGCAGACTAGCCGGGCAGTGGTGGCATTTGCCTTTAATCCCAGCACTCAGGAGGTGGAGGCAGGCAGAGCTCTGAGTTGAGGTCAACCTGGAACCTGATCTACAGAGCAAGGTCCAGAACAGCCAGGGTCACATGGAAAAACCCTGTCTTGAAAAACCAAATAAAGGGGGCTGGTGAGATGGCTCAGTGAGCAATAGCACCGACTGCTCTTCCGAAGGTCCTGAGTTCAAATCCTAGCAACCACATGGTGGCTCACAACCATCTGTAACGAGATCTGATGCCCTTTTCTGGAGTGTCTGAAGACAGCTACAGTGTAATTACATATAATAAGTAAATAAATCTTTAAAAAAAAAAAGACATTAAAAAAAAAAGAAAAACCAAATTTAAAAAAAAGAAGAAGAAAAAAAAAAGAAAGAAAAGCAGCAGACTGTGCAATGACGTGGGCAAATGGCAAAGATACTGTGGTGAATGAATGGGCCGGACACAAACATGACACACTATATGATCTCACGTGTCTTGTTTCCACAGTGTAATTTCCTGACCTTCATGCTCTGCAGCATGGTAATGTTTGTATAATTAATTGATCAAGTGATACACTTAAGACCACATTCACCTTATGCAAAATTTACTCAAGAAGGGGATGAAAAGGAGCCAGGAAGAAGTACTGAACTCTATCTAGTTCATGCTATGCTGTGTTTGGAGGTGAGACCTAGCTTTGAAAGGAATACAAACATGACAACACAGACTTGTTAAAGGAAGTCTCCGGAAACTTTACCTAACCCTAACCCTAACCCTAACCCTAACCCTAACCCTAACCCTAACCCTAACCCTATGATAACACATACTTGTTAAAGGAAGTCTCCGGAAACTTTAAGCCGGACGATATTTATGCCTGTTCTTTCTCCATTACTTGGTGCTGTAAGAAGGCTCAATCAAGCGTGTAGCAATGACACTAAGATTCTCTCTGACGTGCATGGAATTGCCAGAAGAACTGAGGCTGCCTGGTGTACCGGAAGGGGGACTGTCCTGTAGGTGTCAGAGCCTTTATGACATCAGCCTTTCCTTCCCATTCTCTTCTCACGATCTCATCCTTTACATTTGACGTATACAGCTCTGTATCCTGTTTTCCCAACCAACGACTATCCTTCCATTCCCCCACCCATTTAAAAGTTCATGCTAAAGATATAAAATATCTTCTACTATAGGATGTGGTGTTCCATGCTCTGTTTGTTTGTTTGTTTAAGACTACAAAGATTGGCCAGCCTGGTCTACAAAGTGAGTTCCAGGACAGCCAGGGCTATACAGAGAAACCCTGTCTCGAAAAACCAAAAAAAACCTACAAAGATTGGTGTAGAAAAAAAAAATAGAAAGCACAGAGAAATACAGAGAAGTCCCTAGCAGCCCGATGTCCTGATATTTTGTGGACCATCTGACTTTCTCTGTGCTTCTAGTCCACACTGGCATACATGTATGATTGTTGGAATTTCTAGATTTATTTACCAATTCATTTAATGTGTGTGCACTAAATGAACATATGGGTATGCACAGGTGCTCTCTAGAACACAAAGGTGCTCTCTCAAGCACATACACACACACACACACACACACCATAGCATGCATACGGAAGTCAGTGGACAATTTGTGAGAGTTGGTTCTCTCCTTTCTCTACATGGTTCCTGGAACCCGAACACAGTGGGTTTGTTGGATTTGACAGTAGACACCTTTATCCACTGAGAGCCATCTTGCCTGCCCTTGTGTGCAATGCTGAGGTCCTATAGGCCGCTGAGTTGCGCTATCTGCATTATGATTTTTCTAGAACATGCATTTTCAGAGTTCCTGATTCTCTAATGAGGGGCCGTATTTTGGGTCCACTGTCGTGGTGCAAGTGCAGGTGCAGCCTGCTGTTCCTGCATCCTTTGGGTAGCCCAGGGTAAGAACACTGAGGGTGTGCAGGTTAGTGCGGTTAGAGGGCCTGGCAGAAGAAAGAACCTGTTCCCGGGCCAGGCCTGGCTGCTCCATCATCTCCTGTTGTGGCCAGTTGCCAGAGCTCAGCTGGGAGGTGCCCACTGTCCCCTCGCTGTTCCGCTGACTGTCTCAGCTCTGTATGGACTGTCCTGAGCTACCCGCAGGGTGAGGTTGAGTCTTGAATGTCCCTGAAGGCTGTGGTAAGAGCAGTCAGTGTCTGTGGCCAGCAATCAGGGAGTCTTACTTCAGGGAGAGAGGCACTTGGCCCCAGTTGCATCCCCAAGCCAGTCCTATGCCTAAAGGAAGCCCCTGTGCACTGGGCCTCATTGTGTTTCAGGATTTCCCGTTTCCTGACCGCCTAACCTATTTATGGGCTACAATAGTTCCTTTCCTGGGGAGCTCTACTGTACGGGCCCCAACTGATGGAGCCTCGGGACAGGTCCAGCCGGGGCTTGGCCCAAGAAAGAGACAAGTGGTTTTTAACTTATTTTACATGCAACATTATACATTTGACATGGTACATTACAGAGCCAGCCAGGGTGTGGCGTTTGATGACCCTGTGACTGAATATAGCAGTGTATCAGAGACACACAAGACAGAGACACGAATGCCCAACCCTTGGCTCAAGGCATCTTGACAGGCATTCTACTTTGACAACTTCCTTCCTCTTCTCGTCTCCTACCTCCTTGACTCAACTCCTCCCCTTAGCTGTAAGCCCACTCACTTCCTCAGACATACCTGTCTTTCCCTGCCCCAGGACCTTTCCTTTTGACATTCTAAGGACATGCCTAGGGGACATGGAAAAACCACTGTTCCAAGAGGTAGAAATCACAGAAAGTGTGGCTTATGCTCAAGGTAACAAACAAACAAACAAACAAATGTGGCAGAACAAAGATTCCAATGTATTTACCCCAGAGCTTGAAAAAAAATGAATTAACAGCTATCAACAGATGCAGGCCTTTGTTCCTGCAACACCTTCATCCCTCAAGGTGCATTCTAAGCAGGTAGACATGGGTGGGTGGATGGCAGAAGAGTAGATAGGGAGAATCCCATGTGGAGAGAATGGAAATTCTCTGGAGAATGGGAGCATGGAGCGGGATGGATTGGGAAAGGTGACCTTGAAGAAGGGGGGGGGGGCGTTCTTGCTGCTCCATGGCCTCTGCTGCTGGGCCTAGGGTAGTCTTCAGCTTGAACATTAAAGGCCTAGGTCATTCTGACACCAGGCAAGTGTTTATACAAGGAAGAAAGTAAAGATAGGCTGGAGATGGGCCACATCCCTTTGACCAAGCTTTGATGGAGGTGATCATACCTAAAGGTGGGCTAAGGAGAAGAGACCTGTTCAGAAGTTCCAGTGTCTCCACGCAGATGAGCCCTTTCTGAGGGTTCACTGTGGTGGTGAGTTTTCAGGCTGGTGAGAAAGAGAGAGGAAGAGAAGGTGTCTGGCTAACAGTGTCTATGCCAGGACATGTAGGCAGAAAGGTGGAACCCCAGCCTTACCTCTATATATTTTGCAACTTTAAGCCATGTGCTGGGACCTCAGGCTCCCCAAACAAATGACAAAGGTCTGGACAGATGTCTATGAGGATGCTTTGGGTTGGCACAAAGTGCAGAACATGCCTAGTTAAGAAAGGACCATAGCTCTCATAGGTTCAGAGGGGCCATTCCCCAAGAACCAGGAGTTGAGGGCTTGGAATCCTGAAGGAAAGGGATTCTGTGCTGTCTCTGTATTATCTTTGTGTGGCATGATCACCTCCATCAAAGCTTGGTCAAAGGGATGTGGCCCGTCTCCAGCCTATCTCTACTTTCTTCCGTCTTCTTCCCAAATATAAACACTTGCCTGGTGTCTGAATGACCCAGGCCTTTGATGATCAGGATGAAGACTACCCTAGAGCCAGCAGCAGAGGCCACGGAGCAGCAAGAACAGGGTCACACAAAGATAATACAGAGATACCCATGCCTTTGTCATAAAGCAATTAGACCTGGGGTCTAACCTCAGGTTGGCCATGGACAGATGTGGGTCAGTTGACATTCTGGAGCATCAGTCTCCTCCTAGGGGACAATAACAGCCCTCACCGAGAGTGTAGCACATCTCCTGGGACCTAGGGGCATTGCCAACCCTTCCTGCCTGGCTTGGACATGAGCACCAGCCTTTAAGAAACAGGCAAGTGCTGTCTTCATACACAAATGAAAAACCAGGCTGCAAGCTTGTGTGGTGGCGCATACTTACCAAGTCCCAGTCATTCGGGAGATTCAGCTATCTCTTACACACACACACACACACACACACACACACACACACACAAACACACACCTGTGATTGCATGTTCACATCTCTATCATGTTTGTATGTATCGTACAACACATTCATATACACGATGCATGTACACACGGTCTTACACTCACATATGCGCGATGCTTCTGCACACTCCAGAACATACTTGCATGCCTGCCCCGAACTGCTGGCACCCAGGGTCCAGTGCTCAGGGTAGGGTGCTTGCTACAGGGTGACCAGCGTTTGTCCGGATGTTAACAGGAGAGGGAAGAGAGGAAAGCCGAGGTGGAGATAAGGTGATGAGGGGTGGGTGTGCGGGCAGAAGGGGCAGCAGCTAGCTGCCTGTTCCATGAAAATGATCAGATTTTCCCTGGAAATACCTAGGCAGCTCCTGCTCTCCACCCCTCTTCTCCAGTGGCTTTTTCCCAATTTTCCTGGAACAGAGGAAGTCGTAAGGACCCACCTGGGCATGGGCGCACGCTGACCTCAACAGTCAGCTTCGTTGAAGAGCCCCTGCCCTGCCTGACTTGCTCACTAGCACACAGCTCTGCCTGCAATAGAGACACTGAGTTGCTGAGCTGGGTGCTGCCAACCCACAAAAGCATGTATAGCCCATACCCTTGAAGGGTCACAGTGGATAGTCCCCTGCGGGGTGGGGTGGGGCTATTGGGGGAGGGACAGGCTGCTTCGTTGGAAGGAGGGGGACCTTCCCTGCAGACCTTCTCTTGGAGAGAAGCTCCTATTTGTATCTAACTGAGCCTGCTTGTGTGGCTCCTACCCCTGTCCTCCAAAGAGCCCTGCTTGTGCCTTCTCTGGCCAGCAGAGTGGGGAGGGGTGGGGGTGGAGGGTAGGGGGGTCAGGACAGGCTGGCTGGAAGATTCTGCCCCTGCACAGACCCCATTTCCAGCTGTGGCTCCTGCTTGGACTTCCTGTCCCTACCCCCACCTCAGCTCATTTCCTCCCTCTCCTCTCCTCTCCTCTCCCCTCCCCTCCCCTCCCCTCCCC
>LR750035.1:131366-246332 GCA_902729485.2 Mus minutoides | reverse complement strand
CTACCTGGGATGTGTCCTGAGTCTGTCCCCATTGCTCCCACTGCCCCTCCTGGCTCAGTTACCTCCTTCTGCTCGGGGAACGCTATTCTTCCCCACACACACACAGGGTTTCTCTGTGTAGTCCTGGCTGTCCTGGAACTCACTCTGTAGACCAGGCTGGCCTCGAACCCAGAAATCTGCCTTCCTCTGCCTCCCAAGTGCTGGGATTAAAGGTGTGCACCACCACTGCCTGGCCACGGTGGAACGCTATTGACTCCTGGTGTGGACAGACTTGCAACCCTCTCTCCACTTGGCTTTGCAAGGCCCCAGCTCAGCTACCGGGTACCCCCCCCCTCACTCCACCAGGACCCTGGCCTTGGCAGATACCCCCTCACCTCTGTCTAGGAGACTTCCAATTGGCCCCACCCAATGGAGATGTTCTATAAAGGTGACGTCCTTACATCCCTTCTGAATCATCGTTGTTACTATTATCATTGGACAGTTCCATATATCAATGTAATGAATTTTCATCATTTTACCCATTACCCTGTCTCACCTCCGCCCTCTTCTACTGAGCCCCTTTTCATAAGTCTCTTCCTACTTTGGCGTCTGTTTGTGTGTCCTGAGTGCAAGCCACTGAATTTAATTAAGTTTGCCTGCATGAGCACCCACGGCAGTTATTTACTAGAGAATAGGTGTCTTATCAGCGGCTATATTACTAAAGAAAATACCACCCCTCCCCCAGTCACCATTAACTGCCAATAGTTCCTCAGGAAGGGGTGGGGGCTCATGAGCCCCTCCCTCATCCTTGATGAAATGTTTCCAGGGCCAGTTAGCAGGAAGAGATTCTCAGATTCAGCTATCACGTTACCTTGCCCGCGGGGCCTTCTCAAAAAGGGGGTTCTTATTATCACTTCATGACCAGATTGCCCAAGCCACTGGGCGGCCCCCTCGGTACTTCCTCTTTCCTGCCCACCTCCTCTAAAAGCAGGTCTGACCAGCCCGGAGTGTAGCAGCTGCGGGGAGGGATTCGGCCTGAGTTGGGGTGAGAAATCTAGGCCAACAGTTCAGAAAGGTCAGCTTGCACTCTGAAAGAGGCCAGCTCATGTGACCTCCAGCCAGCAGAACTGAGGAGGCCGTTGACACTCCAAATCTGACCCCTTTTCTCCAACACGGAGGAGCCTAGCTATTGTTTAGGGGTGTGTACTAGATCGGCACCCCACACCCTCATGCAAAGCTCTTTTCCCTGAAGAAGGAGGCTGCTGCTGACCGCTGCCACCCCAGCAGCCTCCCAGCACCACAGGCTGTAAAGCACTGCTCTTGTCTGGCTTGGCCTGTTTGCACATACTTTGAAAGGGAAGGGCGGAATCTTGCTGCCCCCGCCAGTCCAGAAACTGATGCAGGAGAAGAGAAAGGGGGTCTTTATGCCCACAGGCAAGAGGGCACTATGTCCCCTGTGAGTCCCCCAAACAATGCCCTCTGATGAAAGGGCCTTTTGTGATGCTCCTGAGTTGACCAGAACAGACTTAGCACCCTCCCCATCTAGGAGGAGGTGGTCACCAGATCAGGGGCCCCACCCTGGGTTGGGGTGGGAGTGGAATGGGGCCATAATTGGCGGGGGGGGGGGGGGAACCTCCTATGTAAGAGCTCTGGAAAGAGGCCATCTGAGGCTGGAAATAAGTAAGGACACAAGTGGTAGCCGGAGGGGATGACTGTGGAGTTCCTGGGTCCCCATGTCCACACAGCCTCTGCCCCCACAGCTTCTGAGACACTTTCTAACGGAACTGTCATGAGGAGGCTAAGTCCATTCCCTGAGCGATGGCATGAAGGCCTTGCCTTCTTCTCTCCAGTCCCCTCTCCCACCCAGCACATACCCCCTCAAGGGTGCACAAGAGCTGTCCTCTCCTCCCAGATGCTGGTCCCCGAGACACCTATCTACATGTCACCCCGGTGAAGAAGGGGTGGGTCTACAGGAACCTCTTCCTCACACCACACTATGGTAACTGTGTCTATGCAAGTTTGCTACTGGTCTTCCAAGCTGGGCTAGAAGTTCAGCAAGGGAGATGATGTTTCCCTTACTTCACGGCCCATTGCATGGCTAACACACAGTAGACTCACAGGGATATGTGTGAGAACAGGGAGCTGGCCGTTGTTTAGTCTTTCTCCGCCGTCACCCCGCCCCCAGTACAGTGAGCCTTTATAGATGAAGGTTCTGGAAAGCAGGGATGTTTCCCTGGCTGTGTGGAGAGGGAGAGAGAAGGTTGTTTGGAGACTCGTTGCCTTCTCCAGCCTGCTCCCTGGTGTGGCCATCCCCCTGACCCCCCATCCCCACACATCCCGCCTGGCTGGTCCTTTGGACATGTTCAAGGGTGCCTCACATGCTTGGTTCTGATGGATCCACCCCTTACATCTAGATGAGACCCCATGCCAAGTCTTCATGTCCCGTGCTGGATAAGCATCCTCTTGCCCAGTTACCCCTAAATCTCTTCCCTATAAGACTGACCCCACAGAGATGTGCACCATCAGGCAGGCCTCTTAATATTCCCAACCTCAGGACCCCACTAGTAATATAAGGTGGTCACCTCCGCCCAGGAGGTGTGTCTGGAGGAACATATACAGGAAAGCACTCCTGGGACTTGAACCATAAACCATAGATATAAACGAGACCCTCAGCTGGGCAGTAGTGGTGCACGCCTTTAATCCCAGCACTTGGGAGGCAGAGGCAGGCAGATTTCTGGGTTCGAGGCCAGCCTGGTCTACAGAGTGAGTTCTAGGACAGTCAGGGCTACACAGAGAAACCCTGTCTTGAAACACCAAAACAACAACAACAACAACAAGCGAGACCCTCAGACCTCTGAAAAAGGACAGAAGGTCCACAGAATCTGCCTTAGACTTCCAGCCTCCATAGTTTTCTCCTGAGCTGAAGAAAAGACTGAGAAGCGGAGGGGGCCATTTTCCCCAGAGCTAGGCAGAGGGCAGGAAGTGGGAGACAGGTCCTCCTTCCCGGGAGAAGGGTCTCCTTGGAGAAAGCAACCATCCAACCAGAAACAAAGAAGAATTCATCTTTTATGAGCCTAAAAGAAGGGCTTGCATGTCAACTGCTTCCATCTGGACGGGGCTGAGAGTGGGAAAGACGGTTCCTTATAAAAGCCAAAGGCCATCTTCCTCAGCCCTGACACGTCCGTCCCTCAGGTTCCTTGTCTTGCTCATCCATCCTACCAACCCTTACCCCTGGTGACTGGACAGTGGCCTCTAGAACAGCAAGCTGGCAGGTGGGGCATGGGCTGGGAGCAGGGCCACTAATCATCAGAGCCAGAGGTGGGGTGGAGACGTGGAGATGCGAGACAGGCGGTCTCTGCCCGAGGCCTTCACCTGCCCTCAAGATGGACGCTTAGGTGCAGCTGCTGCTCTCTGTGGGCTGGACAGACCCTCAGGCTGGAGTGAGCTGAGACTGGCGCCCCACACCACGTGTCGCTGTAACCCCTTTCCGCTCCACCCCCACACTCCAGGTTCCTTCAGACTCCGTCCAGCCCCCAGACCTTGTGAATACTCTTCCTGTCACCTAGCATCCCTCTCCTCTCCTCTCCTCTCCCAGGTCAACAGTCATTGTCCCTCGGCTTGCTCGCTCTCAGTGAGGACAGTGCACATCCTACCCCCAAAGAGCACTTTCTCTTCCTGACCCCGCACTGGCCCCCTCTGGACTCTTCCTGACCCCGCACTGGCCCCTCTCTGGACTCTTCCTGACCACGCACTGGCCCCTCTCTGGACTCTTCCTGACCACGCACTGGCCCCTCTCTGGACTCTTCCTGACCACGCACTGGCCCCTCTCTGGACTCTTCCTGACCACGCACTGGCCCCTCTCTGGACTCTTCCTGACCACGCACTGGCCCCTCTCTGTGCTCTTCCTGACCACGCACTGGCCCCTCTCTGGACTCTTCCTGACCACGCACTGGCCCCTCTCTGGACTCTTTCTGTTATGGATGCCGCTCTGGAGAGCCGTGGCTCGGCCTGCTCATTGGCATGGCTGGTACGCCAAGGCTCTCTGGCTGCTCAGGGAGAGGTTTGTGGTCAGGATGAGCTCTTCCCAGGGCCCCGGGGGACATCGCCTTCCTCTTCCTATTTCCTACCTCTCACCGCTCCAGGCAACTGGGGAGAGGGAAGGCAGATGGAGAATAGACCTATGGCCTCCGGTTCTCATTTACTCATTCATTCATCCATTCATTCACCATTCATTCATTCACTCATCCATTCATTCATTCATTCACTCATTCATTCATTCACTCATCCATCCATCCATTCATTCACTCACTCATTCATGCACTCATTTCCCCATCCCACTAGTTCATTGGTTCCCTCAATACCAGGCAGCTCAGGGGCTGAACCTGCCCCTCTTAGGGTCCATGGTCCAGTGTGTTCCTCTTGGTCCTTAATGCCTTTCTTGAGTCCACAGTCTTCCTCCTGGTAAGATGACCAGCATCCCCTTACTATAGAGCCCCTCCAGGTATTTCTATGAAAATAGCAGGCCCAAGAGCCATGCCAAGGACCATGATATCCCAGTGACAGTTGTGGTTACCATGGCAACACACCATGCATGGATCTAAGCCCTCCCATTCCCAGGAGGTGCATGTTGCTCTCATGATTCCCATTTCCACAAGGGAAGACTCAGTGAGGTAGCCCATGGGTTCTGAGGGAATGAAGTCATAAGTACAAAGAGTTGGGCTTTAAGTCCAAGTTGGCCTGTCCTAAGTCATGCTCATATCCCTGGATCGCTTGACATTTCCAAGCGGAGAGGCTCATGTCCACCAGACTCCTCAACAGACAGGAATGTGAGACACCCAGACGATGTGAAGTCCCCAC
Source organism: Mus minutoides (assembly GCA_902729485.2). Taxonomy (NCBI): domain Eukaryota; kingdom Metazoa; phylum Chordata; class Mammalia; order Rodentia; family Muridae; genus Mus; species Mus minutoides. Next base: position 241,496 of record LR750035.1, on the reverse strand, counting down.
AGTGTCTGCTTCCTGACCCTGGGAGGGTTTTTCTAGAAGCACAGGTAAGGAGATACATCATGTCTTCTTCAGCCATACTAGCCTTGGTCACGTCCTTCTTTCCTTTTTCCAGGGTCACAGGGAGCAAGATGGGAAGATAGTCTATCTTCATCCCTGCCCACCCCCCAGCCCTGCAGTCAATGCAGCCTGGACCCAGACTTCCAACGCTGTCTTCTGAAGCCTCTTCTGGCCCAGCTCTTTCCTCCCCAGCCTGGGCCACCCTCTGCTGAACCCGGCTCTGGTTCTGCTCGCCTACCCCATTGCCAGTCCTCGCCTCTGTCATTCATGTTTCCTGGTCGGATGCCAGTGGCCCACTCAAAATAACTCTTCCCTTTCCCTGGGTCAGAGAACAGCTGCCAGGGATTAGGGGAAGGACTGGAACAAGAGAACCCCCCACCCACAGCCCCACACCCACGGAGCTGCAGCAGGTGGCTGGGGCCTGTGGTAAGAAGGCTGCCACATCCCTGAGTCCAGAACAGCCTTGCTGCCATTGATTGGGAGAAGAAAGAACAAGAGGGCAAAAGGAGACTGTGAGGGGTGGCCTCCCACCCCACAGTACCCAAGCCTGCTTACCTGTGGCTCCAACTAAGTCACTTCATGCCTGGGTCTGCAGCCCGGAAATCCAATGTCAAGGGATAAGTCTGTTCTGCCAAACAAAAGATGTCTCTGTACTCCTGGCCTCTCTATACTCTTGCTGATCTGTCTACCATTCTCAAAAGCCTGGGTTGGCATCACCTATATCCTCAAAAGCCTCCTTCACAAAGCCTTCCTCCTTCCTGTAACCTTTGACCCAGCACACAACATCTCTTGCCATAGTTTGTGAGGAATGAGATGACACTTTCCTTTTTTTTTTCCAGGGCCAGTGCCATCATTGCCTTTGCCCTCTAAACCACAAGAACTCAGTCAGATATCCCAAGCAGACATGCAGACATGAAGCAAGAGGCATGTCTGCACAGACCTGCATACAGCTGTCAACCTGGCCTTTCTGCCTTTCTTTGGCCTTTTCGTTCTTTATTCGTTTATTTATTTATTTATTCATTTATTTTATGGACACTGGTGTTTTGACTACATGTATGTCTGTGTAAAAGTGTTGGATCCCCTGGAACAAGAGTTACAGACAGTTGTGAGCTGCCATGTGGGTGCTGGGAATTGAACCCTGGTCCTCTGGAAGAGCAGCCAGTGCTCTTAACCACTGAGTCATCTCTCCAGCCTGGCCTTTTTGCTCTCATTTTCAGTTCTGAAGATACTCTAACATTGTATGTGGTTTAGCAAAGCTACCTCAGATCCTTTCTTTGGAACTGAGATGAGCTACATTCTAATACATGAACATTTCAGGCTTTCTTCTGACCAGGACCCCCAGATGCTGGCATGAGCTGGAAATTTATAGGAAAAGGAGAATCTAGTTTTGACCCCCCTGATCTGTCCAATCAACTTGCATTTTAATAGAATACCTGGGTGGTTTGTGTATATGCATGGTGAATCTCACACTAGATCAGCTTATACAATGGTGGACATTTTTCAGTGCTGATAAAACTTATTTTGGCTGGGCGGTGGTGTCGCATGCCTTTAGTCCCAGCACTTGAGAGGCAGAGGCAGGCGGATCTCTGAGTTCAAGGACAGCCTGGCCTACAGAGTGAGTTCCAGGACAGCCAAGGCTACACAGAGAAACCCTGTCTCAAAAAAACAAAAACAAAACAAAACACCAAAAAACAAAAAAACATTATTTTGTTCAGTGCAAGCATGCCCAGTGGGAAGTACAGTATATGCCAGGCTAGAGTGACTGGGCAGGCCACTCTGCATGCTGACAGCCAAACACTGAAACTAAGAGTTTTGCAAAAGTGTATGTGTGTATTCAATGATTCCTGAGAGAGCCCAGTGTGCAAATAGAGAGCTGTCTGGACCCCACTCCTCAGGAAGCTGCTTCCTGGAAAGTGTGACTGAAGCTTACAATGCAGTGGAAGGTGTGCCCATGCAAAATCAAGCTTTCCAGCCTACATGATCAATTGTGTTGGCTGTTTCTCTATATTAGCAATTTTATTCTATTTAAAAATGTAATTTATTGTGAATGTATGTATATATACACACATGTATGTATGTGTGTATGTATATATACATACACACACACATATGTGTGTGTATTGAGACAGGGTCCCATTGTGAACTGGCCCTGCACTCACCGAGATCCCCCTGCCTCTGCCTCCTCAGTGCTGGGATTAATGGTGTGCGCTACCACATTCAGTTTATTTTGGAAAAAAAATTATAAGACAGTTTCTCACATAACCCAGGTTGGCTTCAAATTTGCTGTGGAGCTGAAGGTGACTTAGACTTCCTGATCCTCCTGAATCCATCTTTCCGGTGCTGGAAATATAGGGATGTGTCACTGTGGTGGCCGGTTTTTATGTCTACTTGACACAAGCTAGAGTCATCAGAGAGGAGGGAGCCTCAGGTGAGAAAATGCCTTCATAAGATTGGGGTGCAGGCAAACCTCTAGAGCATTCTTTTTTCTCCTTTCCTCTCCTCTCTCTTTTGGTTTTTTTTGAGACAGGGTTTCTTTTTTTTTTTTTTTTTTTAAAAGATTTATTTTATTTATTATATGTAAGTACACTGTAGCTGTCTTCAGACACTCCAGAAGAGGGCGCCAGATCTCGTTACGGATGGTTGTGAGCCACCATGTGGATGCTGGGATTTGAACTTATCACCTTCGGAAGAGCAGTCGGGTGCTCTTACCCCCTGAGCCATCTCACCAGCCCCAAACATTTTTTTTTTAAGATTTATTTTATTATATGTAAGTACACTGTAGCTGTCCTCAGACACTCCAGAAGAAGGAGCCAGATCTTGTTACGGATGGTTGTGAGCCACCATGTGGTTGCTGGGATTTGAACTTATCACCTTCGGAAGAGCAGTCGGGTGCTCTTACCCGCTGAGCCATCTCACCAGCCCCTGAGACAGGTTTCTGTGTAGCCCTGGTTGTTCTGGAACTCACTCTGCAGACCAGGCTGGCCTCAAACTCAGAAATCTGCCTGCCTCTGCCTCCCAGGTGCTGGGATTAAAGGCATATGCCACCACCAGCAGCCAGCGTATTTTCTTAATTAGTGATTGATGGGGGAGGACCTCGCCCATTGTGGGTGGTGCCATCCCTGGGTTGGTGGTCCTGAGTTCTATTAAAAATCAAGCCAACCAAACCACGGAAGCAAGCCAGTAAGCAGTGCTTCACCATGGCCTCTGTATCAGCTCCTGCCTCCAGGTTCCTGTCCCGTGTGAGTTCCTGTACTGACTTCCTGCAATGATGAGCAGTGATATGGAAGTGTAAGCCAACTAGCCCTTTCCTCTCCAAGTTCCTTGTGGTTGTACTGTTTCACCACAGCAAAGGCAGCCCTGACTGAGCTAACCACCTCGTCTGCTTCAAGACTGAACTTACCTCGAAGCTGTAACTGAGAGCAGGTAAAGAGGATTAGTTGGTGTCTTAGTCAGGGTTTCTATTCCTGCACAAACATCATGACCAAGAAGCTAGTTGGGGAGGAAAGGGTTTATTCAGCTTACACTTCCACATTGCTGTTCATCGCCAAAGGAAGGAAGTCAGGACTGGAACTCAAGCAGGTCAGGAAGCAGGAGCTGATGCAGAGGCCATGGAGGAATGTTCTTTACTGGCTTGCTTCCCCTGGCTTGCTCAGTTTTTTTTGTTGTTGTTGTTTTGTTTTTGTTTTTTGAGACAGGGTTTCTCTGTTTAGTCCTGAAACTCACTCTGTAGACCAGGCTGGCTTCAAACTCAGAAATTTGCCTGCCTCTGCCTCCCAAGCGCTGGGATTAAAGGCGTGCGCCACCACGCCCGGCTCTCAGTTTGCTTTCTTATAGAACCTAAGACTACCAGCCCAGAGATGGTACCTCCCTCAAGGGGAGTGCCCCGATTGAACACTAATTGAGAAAATGTCTTACAGCTGGATCTCGTGGAGGCATTTCCTCAACTGAAGCTCCTTTCTCTGTGATAACTCCAGCCTGTGTCAAGTTGACACACAAAACCAGCCAGTACAATTGACCCCTTGTCAACTTGACACACAAACACATCATTATTAAGCCTCAACCTTATTTTTTTTAGTCATCCCCAAGATCTAAATAACTTTAAAATAACTTTAAAAGTCTTTGCAAATTCTTTTTTGTTTTTTGTTTTTCGAGACAGGGTTTCTCTGTATAGCCCTGGCTGTCCTGGAATTCACTTTGTAGACCAGGCTGGCCTCGAACTCAGAAATCTGCCTGCCTCTGCCTCCCAAGTGCGGGGATTAAAGGCGTGCGCCACCACACCTGGCTTAATTTCAATCTTTTTTTTTTTTTAAAGATTTATTTTATTTATTATATGTAAGTACACTGTAGCTGTCTTCAGACACTCCAGAAGAGGGCGCCAGATCTCGTTACGGATGGTTGTGAGCCACCATGTAGATGCTGGGATTTGAACTTATCACCTTCGGAAGAGCAGTCGAGTGCTCTTACCCGCTGAGCCAGCTCACCAGCCCCAATTTCAATCTTTTTAAATGTCCAATCTCTTTTAAAATCCAAAGTCTTTTTACAATTAAAAGTCTCTGACTGTGGGATCTACTAAAATACTTTCTTCCTTCAAGAGGGAAAAATATCAGGGCACAGTCACAATCAAAAGCAAAATCAGACTCTAACCATCCAATGTCTGGGATCCAACTCACAATCTTCTGGGCTCATTCAAGGGCTTGGGTCATTTCTTCAGCCATGCCCTTTGTAGCACAAACCTTGTCTTCTAGGCTCCAGCTGCCTGTACTTCACTGCCACTGCTGTTCTTGGTGATCATCTCATGGTACTGGCATCTTCGTTTGTTTGGTTGGTTTTTGGTTTTTTTGAGACAGGGTTTCTCTGTATAGCCCTGGCTGTCCTGGAACTCACTTTGTAGACCAGGCTGGCCTAGAACTCAGAGATCCGCCTGCCTCTGCCTCCTGAGTGCTGGGATTAAAGGTGTGCTCCACCACGCCTGGCTGGTACTGGCATTTTCAAAACACTCCTGTCTTCTGCTGTAACTAGGCATCACCAACAGCCTCTCATAGGCTTTCTTCATGGTGCCAAGCCTCAACTCCTTTGCATGACTCCTTCAGTCCTGGGCCATCAATTGCAACCAAGGCTGCACCTTCAGCAATGGCCTTCCATGGCCTCTCACAGTGCTGAGCCTCAGCTGTTCTTCATGATCCCTTCATGCCTTCAAGACCAGTACCACCTGGGTGGCTCTTACACATTACCAAGTCCAGCCACGGCACAAGGTACAACCTTGGCTATCAGTGGAACACAGCTTCTGTGCTCTCAGAAAACACTTCCCAGAAGATGTCACCTCAATGATGTTGGTCTCTTCTTAATCACAGCTAATTTCTTAGCTCCAGCTAACCAGCATCAATAGTCCCAGTAATGCAAAGTTTTTGCTTTAGTAGTTCTGGTATCTTGTTAATCACAGCTGATTCTTCAGCCCCAGATAACTAGAACTACAGAATCTTCACAATCAAAATAGCAATGGCCCTGATAAGAGTCTTTAGTCTTCCCTCTGAAATTTCACAAGCTAGGTCTCCATCTTCTGTACTGTTCACAACATTATTTTTCAAGCTCCTACAGAACATCCCACAGAGCTCTTAACACCAAATGGATCTTCTAGACCAAAGTTCCAAAGTCCTTCTACAGTCCTCCGCAAAACATGGTCAGGCTGTCACAGGAATACCCCACTATACTGGTACCAATTTGTGTTTGTGTGTCAAGTTGACAAGGGGTCAATTGTACTGGCTGGTTTTGTGTGTCAATTTGACACAGCCTGGAGTTATCACAGGAAAAGGAGCTTTAGTTGGGGAAGTGCCTCCATGAGATCCAACTGTGGGGCATTTTCTCAATTAGTGATCAAGGGGGAAAGGCCCCTTGTGGGTGGTGCCATCCCTGGGCTGGTAGTCCCGGGTTCTATAAGAAAGCAAACTGAGCAAGCCAGGGGAAGCAAGCCAGTAAGTAACATCCCTCCATGGCCCCTGAATCAACTCCTGCTTCCTGACCTGCTTGAGTTCCAGTCCTGACTTCCTTTGGTGATGAACAGCAATGTGGAAGTTTAGGCTGAATAAACCCTTTCCTCCCCAACTTGCTTCTTGGTCATGATGTTTGTGCAGGAATAGAAACCCTAAGACAGCCAGCTTAGAGTATTAAAGTATCTCCCAATTTTAGCAGCCCTTGAAATGTCACTGATGTGATAGAACTGAAGATTTAAGTTTTTAGAACCAATTTAAATTTCAGTTACCGTATACAGATCCTGGACAGGGCAAACACGAGCTAGGCTTTGTCTTCTAGCAGTCCAGGAGAGGACACACCAGTTGGCGGGGAGGGAGCCGGCGTGGGTCCCTAGGGTAAGCTTGAGTTTGAAGAGTATCTGGTGCCCTGACACTTTGGCTTCATTAGTGGGTGCAGGGGGCACAGCCAGATAAGTTGGGTGCAGCTGGTACCACTTGGCAGCCCAGCCAGGTTCTCACAGGAAGTGTAGCTCCTCCACCTTCCTTATCAAGGCTGCTGGGATTTTGCAGGAGGACAAGGGAGAGGTTGGTTATGAGGAACCCCCTCTCCTGCCTTCTTCAGTGCCATGAAAAGTGACCACAGCTTTCTGGAATGAACCCTGACTCCCCAGTACATAGTATGCTGCCTCAGAAATCCTGTTCATTAACAAACAAAAAAAGCAGGTTCTAAAAAGGGCCTGGCTAGAGACATTTGCATAGAAGTCTCTCTGTGCCTATTCCATACCCAGGAAAACAAAGGCACAAGAATTAACATGCCCCAGGCCGTACAATGAGCCTCTTAGTGGTGGAAGCAAATTTCAGATTCGGGCAATTTAACCTCAGTAGCACTCAGCTCGGATGTGCTGTGCCCTCCTCAGTATTATCCCATTGACAAAGCATAGAAAACTGGGAGAAACAGCCATGAATGAAGGATCACATCACATGTGCTACCTATGTGCAGTGGAATACTACACAGCCATGAAAAGGAACAGGTGATAGCTAGGTGCATCATCAATGGGGAACCTCATAGCTGAAGTGTAGAGTGAAAATCAGGAGGATCTCTGTGAGTTAAGTCTAGCCTGGACTACATAGAGAGTCCTAGGACAGCCAGAACTGAGACTCACTCTCTCTCTCTCTCTCTCTCTCTCTCTCTCTCTCTCTCACACACACACACACACACACACACACACACACACAAGATTTAGAGCCAGGCAGAGTGGCCTTCAATCCCAGCACTTGGGAGGCAGAGGCAAGTGAATCTCCGTGAGTTGAGGCTATCCTGGTCTTCATAGTGAGTTCCAGGAAAGCCAGAGTTACAAAGTGAGACGTTTATCTCAACAAGCAACAAACAAAAATGGACAAATAAACCTCCAGAATTCTTTCCCTGAAGGAAATGGCAAGGGCTGAGGTCACAAGCCTCGGGAGAGTACTTCGGAGGCCACAGATTAACCTGAGCTGTGTTCACATGTGGACTTTTAAAAGTTATTCTTCTCACAACTACATTTAATATACTCTTCTGGAAAGATTTCTTAATTTTAAAAAAATCAAATTTGGGGCTGAGGAGATGCTAAGTTTGCTTGCTGCACAAGCATGAGGACCTGAGTTCAAATCCCCAGTATTCAAGTTAAAAACAACAACAATAGGAACAAGAACAACAACACTGGTCCTGGCCATGCAAGCCTATATCCAGTGGCCCCGAGGGGTGGAGACAACAGAGTTACTGGGATGCTGGTTACCTGCCTAGCTCCAGGTTCAGAGAGAGACCCTGTCTCAAAGGAATGAGGCTGAGAGAGAGAGAGAGAGCAGGGCACCTGACATCCTCTAGATGTATCTGTTTTTAGGTAGATACATCCACATACTCGGGTGCATAATACACATACACAGGCACAAATGCACACACATCAATATCCTTGGCTCTGTCTTATTAAGATACAGATTTATGGGGCCCAGTTTGTTAAAATGAAAATTACCTGTCCTCAAGAGATACATATTTATACTCTCTCTCTCTCTCTCTACTCTCTGTCCCTTCCTCCTTCCCAGTTTCCCCTGTTTGTCCCTCCTCCTCTCCCTCCCTCCATCCCTCCTTCCAAGTTCTCCAAGTCTCTGTTCCTTCCTCTCTCCCCCACACTGGTCCAGCCTGGAGGGAACAGGATGATGTGCTGCTTACAGATGTAGAGAAAGATTCAAGTCTGCTCAGAAAGCAAAGCAGTGTAAAGGCCTGCTCCCAGCCCCTAAATTCCCTTCACATCCACCTCTAGATTGCATCCCTATGTCTTTTCAATGGACCTGGAGGCACAGGGCCTTGGGAAGCAGCCAGCTCATGCCTCTGAGCTGTGAGGGAGGCTCAAAATGATAAACCCACGAGGTGCTGCACATCTGGATGGAGCATGAGCCTCGGAAAGAAATCGTGCTTGTTGGTATCCATGGTGTCTGAAGTTAATCCAAACAGTGCAAGGGGTGGAATGTGGAACAGACAACAGGAACCCTTATAAAACGTCATACTGGGGCTGGGGAGATGGCTCAGCGGTTAAGAGCACCGACTGCTCTTCTGAAGGTCCAGAGTTCAAATCCCAGCAACCACATGGTGGCTCACAACCATCCATAACGAAATCTGATGCCCTCTTCTGGAGTGCCTGAAGACAGCTACAGCGTACTTACATATAATAAATAAATAAATAAATCTTTTTTAAAAAGTCATACTGTTTCACTGTACGACAGCTAAGTGTGTGAGCAAATGCTTCTGTGGAGTCCCCATCACTCACCAGGGGTCCCCCACTCTTGCTTCCACCAAGTGAAGCTGTGAGCCTTCCTGACAGAATACAGTCACTGTAGGATCTGCAGTCACTGTAGGAGCACCTCCAAGGAATATGAGCCCAGTGCTCAGGAAGCTGCAGCAGGGGGATCATAAGTTGAAGACCAGTGTGCGTTACATAGCAAGACTCCATCTCAAGAGACCGAAGGCTCAGACCATAAACACAATAATCTTCAGGTTTCAAGACTCACTCTTCAGTCTCCTCCTGTTTTCTTTCTTTCTTTCTTTCTTTCTTTCTTTCTTTCTTTCTTTCTTTCTTTCTTTCTTTTTTTTTTTTTTTGGTTTCTCGAGACAGGGTTTCTCTGTGTAGTCCTGGCTGTCCTGGAACTCACTTTGTAGACCAGGCTGGCCTCGAACTCAGAAATCTGCCTGCCTCTGCCTCCCGAGTGCTGGGATTAAAGGCGTGTGCCACCAACGCCCGGCTTTCCTCCTGTTTTCTAAATATTCACTTGAACCTAAAGCGTCCTTTGAGTCAGGCTCTTTTCTATTTGCCATTAGAAGTTTCCCTGAACTTCAGGCTCTGAGCGGGAAAGACTTGTGTGAGTCCTTCCCTGAAAACTGACAGGCACCGTGCCACACTCATGCCAAGCTGAGATCTCAGTGGAAGTTCCCTGGTAGGTGTGCAGAACAGCCCTGCATCACCAATGCCCCCAGCAAGTCCGTTTGGCTTCCTTCTGGGGTACTTCTGTGCAGCTCTGGGCTGTGAGTACAGCTCTGGGTTGTGAGTGCCAGGGTCCAAGGGAAAAAGCAGGTGCATGGGACTCTGATGGGGTGGCCTGCCAGAAGCATCCCAAACTGGCTAGACTCTTTCTTAGCCCAACTAGGTGGCTGCCTGTGTATCTACCACCATCAAAGACTTGGGAAGCTTCTAAGACTAGGGAAGCTCAGAAAGTTACAAAGTTCACAAGGCTCCTCCCATGCAAGAATAGTGTCCACCCAGGCTAGAGCCCTTTCAACAACCACATGTGTCCAGTGGAGAGGCTACAGTGACAGCCCAGAGCCTGTCAGACCTGGGGAGCTGTGATAGGGGCAGCCTATCCCTCAGCCCAGGGTCAGGCTGGGCAGTGCAAACTGCCCTCCCTGGAGAGCCCACTGGGGACAATGGAGTGTGACAGTGGCCCCCACACCCAGATAAGTAGCTGGATGGGACTGTGGAGAATGCCTGGATTCTAATGGGCCAGTGCCCCCCATCCATGTTTCTATTAACTAACATTGTTCTGACAAAACAATTGTTGCAGTAATGGGCTCTTTTCCTGACAAATTGTATCCGGCTGATATCTTTATTGTTTATTTATCTTTGAGACAGTCTCACTTTGCAGTACTGGCTGGCCTGGAGTTTAACTCACTAGGAAGACCAGACTAACCTCAAATTTGCTGTGGTCTGCCTGCCTCTGCCACCCAGTTGGTGGCACACACTTGTAATCCCAGCACTGGAGAGTTGGAGATAGGTAAATCCCCAGGACTCTGTGGCCAGTCAGCCTAGCAAGTCCCGGACCAACGACAGATGGTGCCTTCTTAAAAAAAAAGGCAGGCAGTGCTTTAAGGGATAGCACTGAAGATGTGTCCTACCCTCCACATGTACAAGTGTGCATATACACATACATGTGTACACACATATGAACATGCGCATGCATATGAACAGACATCCAAAGAAAGTGTCCTGAAAGTACTACTGGGAGCCCTAAGACCGTGAGGAATAAGCCTGGGGTTGAGGCAAAGCTCCTCCACTAATGGCTAGCTTTCGTGGCCAAGGAAATGCTATGCAGGTTGTTAGAGTGAGATAGTCTTCATTCTACATTACCAACATGTAAGCAAGATGTAACTCTGGCACAGTAATGGCACAGGTGGTAAGGTGCGAACAACTGCTTCTGATTGACTTCAGGACTGCTCTCTAGGAGGGAACTCACATCTGGTATTATCAGCCAGGGCAAAAGCTGGGGAGATCATAGGCCCCCCATGAAGAAGCAACTATTGTTGTTTTATTAAGTGGATGTGACACACCCATCAAATTGCCTTGAAAATGTGTGTCTATATCCACAAACTTTCTGCTATTGGCCTCTATCCTGGAAGGAATTTTTTTTTTCTGCAGTGATTACTGCACAGACCACCAACATATCCAGTTAAGCTACTGGGGAAAAAAATGATTCTTGCTATGGTATAGTGAACCATTCTTCAGTCATAACTATATATCAAACATCTGTATCAGCCTCTCCAAGGCCCAGGGAACACTGTAGAAGAAAGAACCTAAGAATCAGAGACAGGGGAAGAGAGTCATGTGGCTACTTCTCAAAGGAGGGAGGCTTGTAAGACTTAAGTTAACAAAATTTAGGGGGCGCAGGAAGCCCACCAGTCACAAGGTTGGAAAGAGCATTGGTCAGGGTTATATGAGCAGTAAGCGATGGCTGGGGAGAGACTTACTGGAACAGCCTGTACATAGTGAAAGCAACTCCAGCAGGGTGGCTTCTGGGGCGGTGTCACCATGCCAGGTGGGCCCTGCTGTGCTACAGGCTTCCTGAGTCATCTCTGCTCCTGCAACCTCTCACCTGGAAGTAACCCCAGTAAACCCAGTGGTCCAGCAAGCTAGACCTCAGAGAATCATTTCTTCAAGCTGTTGTCAGCCTCGCCCCCCATCTAGGACTAACAGATGTTCACATCTCCCTAGTGTAACTCATACCACACAGCAATACGCACTAAGTGGCCAGGGCACAGTACAGCAATAGGCCCTGAAATATGACTGCCAGAAAGACATGGGAGTTTTCTATTACGGTACCCTTCTGTCTATTCTAGATGCGGTGTGAGCAGGCATCTGAAGTGGGATAGTGGTATAGCAAGTGTTGTTAGATCTTCCAGCAGGAAGCCTAAGGGTTTCTGTGTGCCCTGACCAGAAGAACCGCAGAGCCTTCATGAGCCTTTTGGTGTCTGTATAGGTCCATGGATTGAGATAGCCCAATTTTTGTCCTTCCAGACATACTCCTGAAGGTACTTCATGAAGAGCTATGAAAGCCATGTTGCAGTGGGGGGCTGGAGATGGCTCAGCAGTTAAGAGCAGTTAAGAGCAGTTAACTGCTCTGCTAGAGGACCCAGGTTTGATTCCCAGTGTTCACAAGGCAACCCACAACCATCTGTAACTGCATTTCCAGGGAATCTGATGCTCTTTAGATATACATACAGGCAAAACACCTAAACACATAAAACAAATACATTTAACAAAGTACGTGGTGGTGAAAGACTGCCTGGTGTACTGGGTTGAATATGCTACTTTGGGGTTCAGGGTTTGTCCCATCCTAGGTGAGCCTCAGAGCCAAGTGTGACCTTGAACCTCCTCCTCCAGAGGGCTGGGAGTATTAGGATTCACCATGCGGTTTGATTTGTTTTTATTAGATATTTACTTTATTTAATGGTTTGATTTGTATGTGGTACTGTGGATCAAATCCAAGGCTTTGTGCAAACCAGCCAGCCTCTACCAACTGAGCTGTACATCCCTAGACCCTGCTCACCATCCTAATGCCCCAGCTCTGGGTCTCCCAAACCCCAGGATGACAGTGGCAATCTGAGCAGGCTGCTGCCAGGCCAGCTGCAGAGTGGGCATGTCTTACACGTCTGAATAGGGGATGGGGACCAAGTCTGCATCACACTTCATTTGAATTAGCTATGGGATACACTCCCTCTATGATCCATGAAACTTCTAGTACTCTCGGCCTCAGAGTTCAGGTAACGTGGTAACTGACCAATGGCCTTCACCGCCAAGGCCAAGCCAAGTCTAGTCCTTGAAGCAGAGGGATGCCAGCACAGGGCCAGGAGTACCACAGGACTTCCATTAGGTGACCTGGGTCCTCACACCTCTCTATCACAGAGTGGCTTCAATGTCCTCGGAAGTAAAACAGGAGTACAGGTTATTTATTCTGTGACTCCAAACGGTTTTAGCTAAATCCACCGCATGTCCAGGGAAACTGTTCAAATCCCTGGAAGACCTTCAGGAAGTCAGGTCTAGTGCCAGCCAGCTTCTCAGCTGGCCACAAATGAAGCAGTCACTGAGCCAATGAGGGGCATGATAGATCTCTGATCCCCAGAATGAGTCACTGGGACAGCTGCACGCCAATTACAAACTGTCATTCAGAAGGCAGCTTCTATTAAAACATGACTTCCTAAGGTGCTCTGGTACAGAGCAGCCCTGCCTGCTAGGGCGACCCCAGACCAAGCCCTGCCCCTGAGGTCTACCCTTCCCCTAGTTTCTCAATTAGTAATCGCCTGTCATCTGCCTTCTGAATTGAACCAAAGTCAAGGGCCATGTTGTGGTGGAAGCCACTGTTCCGCTGGCCTGGCTCCAGCCTAGATAATATCCGTTTCCCTCAGCACCCCCCACTTCCTCTCAGATGGGCATGCAGAGGATCAGGGAAGCCGCTGGCAGCTGCCGGCAGCCACCCTTTCGAGGCTGGTGAGGTAACCCCCAGTGCAGGCTGACAAGGGCCTCAGGGTGAAAGGGGCTCTGTGTGGAGGAGAGTGTCTTACTGTTTCTCCGTCTCCAGGAGCACTTCACTGGTGTCCTGGCACCAAGGGCAGGAGAAAGGCTACCCCAGACTTCCTTGCTTCCACAAAAGCATCTTTCACTCCAAAGCAGACTCAGACTGCAGCGCAGATTTCAGCAGTGGCAGGCAGGAAGCCCTGTTGAGGTCACTGATCACACCACCCCCACCTTATTTCAGGGATTCCTTCTGTAGAGGGGACAGGCACATGGCATCTTATTGAAAAAAAAAAAAAAAAAAAGATTAGGAATGCTAACTAACTGAACTGTCATCTGTGCTAAACATCTGAAGATGCTGAACTGCCAGGGATTCTCAAGACAGGGTGGATGGTGGCTCTGGCTGGCTCAGTGGCCCAAAAAGGAAGATCACAGAATTAACAGGTGAGCGTACCTGGACCTTTCAAATGCTGGTAGAAAAAGGACATTGTGACTATCAAATAAGGTAGCAATAGGGTACCCCTTGCTCCCTGACCTAAGAGATACTTGCTCAGAGCATTCTGGAAGCCAAGAGTATTGGCAAAGGGTGTTCCCGCCTTTTTAAATTTCAGAAAGTAGAAACTGTAATGAGTATTTCAGAATCTGGTTTTCACCTTCAACCCAAATAAAAATGGTTCAGGGAATGACACCCCCAATCCAGAGGAATGGAGACCAGTGCCTGGTGTGGCTTTCTGTTTCTTTTAAGACTTGGACATTTATATTACAGAAATATTACCTTCTAGATGGTTAGCATTAAAAATTAGACAAGTTGCCCAGAAGCTAGCCTGCCCCAAGGCAAGCAGCTCTGTCCCCATCCTCCAGGAAGCATGTCTGTAGGGTGACATACAGAGTGGTGAGAACGTGCTCCAGTCTGACCCAGTGAGCGGGCTCAGCAGGTGACCAGGTGAGAGCTCAGCACAACCTGACCACCCCTGAGCAGACCACCCGAGTTCCATCCCTTGAGCCCTGCCCACCCGAGTTCCATCCCCTGAGCTCACAGTGGAAGAACTAAGTCCCAAAATGGTCCCTGTGAAGGCCACATGCATGCTATGTGTGACATTATTAATTGTGAAGGGTGTGTGTGTGTGTGTGGGGGGGGGTGTTCAAGATAAGGTTTCTCTGTACAGTACCAGCACTCCATCTGTAGACCAGGCTGGCCTCAAACTCAGAGACTTATCTGTGCCTTTAAAAACAAAACAAAACAAAACAAAACAAAACAAAACAACCCAACCCCAAAACACCTTTGGGAGATAGTTTAGCAGTGACACTTGCTGCCAAGCTTGACGACTTGACGTAAATGCCAGGACCCACATGAGGAAGGAGAGAACCGACTCCTGAAAGTTGTCGTCTAACCTCTGCATGTATACCGTCCCATAAATAAATGCACCTTTAAAAAGCGGATTTTGTCAGGGATGGTGGCACATACCTTTAATCTCAGTCCTGGGATGGCAGAGGCAGGCTAATCTATGAGTTCTAGGCTAGCCTGGTCTACTGAGTTCCTGGCAGTCAGAGCTCTGAGGGGAGACATTTTCTCAAACAAACGAACAAAAGAACAAAGAACAAAAGAACAAACAAACAAACAAACAAACAAACCTAAAATAAGAGTTCTTTTGCAAGCTTAACTATTTGCACCAAGACCTCAAGGCCATCCTACTGACTGCGGGATACAAACAGGGATGTGGCACATCCAGAAGGAGATTCCAACTGAGCCATAAAAAAGGCTATAAGGACGCCTTCACAGGTGTGTAAGGACAACTGAGCCATAAAGAGGGCTATAAGGACGCCGCCTTCACAGGTGTGTAAGGACAATTTAGGTTAAATGCCATTGTGTGTCCAACCGAATTTACAACCCCCCCCCCCCAAGGTGACTCTCCTGGTGACATCCTAGCTGCATCCTCTCTCATTAGCTCATCTGGAAGGTGCTCCAGTCAGTGCACACAGGCCTGTCCTGGACTGCACACAGTTGTACTGTTATAGCAAAAAGGAACAAGAAACATAATCATATAAAAAAGTAAAGTAGAGATAAATTTACAAACCAAGAATATAGCATTTTATTCATTTCCAGATTATGTGTATTACACAACATATACATATATTTAGATAATATATAAAAGAAAGAATAAACTATACGAAGAAATATTGGTCTGACCCTGCCTCATAGGACGTCTCTAATTCTTCGTTTGTTGAGGGCGTCTCTCACGTGCCAGGGCAGGCAGCAGGAAGCCCCAACACTCGCGTGTCACTCAAAGCTCTGCTTCCCTCCACTGACTTAGAATGCAAGGAACACAACTGTGCATGGTCACTGGTGTCCACGACAAGGACACAGTAGTCAATGAGCCACAGCACAGTGGATTATTTAAATGTTTTTGCATGGTCTCCATGTAGTTTCCTTTTTAAACTAAGACTTACGTCCAGAGTCTGTCCCCTTAGCTGCTGTCCAGTTATTGCTGAAGGAGAAAAGCAGAAATGAGCAGTCAGTTTCAGCTATTAAATAACTGAAGGTCAGTCTCACCAGCCCCTTACTTCTGATGATACCCAAGCAGACACCAGGCTGTGGGGACACAAGCATGGCTGGAGCAGGCATACATACAACATGTCCACAGTTGTACACCGCTTGATCATTAGCCTTTGAGGCCAACAAAGGATCAGATGGAGAGCATTCCTTCAAAAAGAACTGTGAGCAAGAAACAGGAAGCCCTGAGAGGGAAGGGGCGATGCACTGTGGTGGCATCAGGAACAGAACAGTCCACAGCTCACACCTGACTTGGCACTGCCACTCTGTAAGGATTAAGGCAATGGCTAACTTCCAGTGCCAGCCCAGCCAGGCCAGCTTTTGGCCAAGGGCATGTCCTAGGCCATGGCTCCCCATGCCCTCCCACCTGGCTTCCTTAACGAAGGGTGTCTTACTTTGGCTTTGTTCTGAACTGGTAGATATAGTTTGAACTCTGCTGGCAGCTCATCTTCTGAGTAGAGTCTGTCTGAGAAGTAAACCCTTCGGATACGGCAGTTTGCATGGATCTGTGGAGAAAGACTCACTTTGACAGGATAAAGACAATTGTTTCCCCTTTTCCTGATTCTCTCAGAAGTCCTCTCATGGTACCCTAAAAGTTTCACCTCTATTAGAAATCTAGCATTGCCCTGGTGTGGATTCCAACAGCAGGAGGATTCAGGGGATGGAGAGATGGCTCACTGGTTAAAAAAACTTGCTCTTGCAGGGAGTGGACTGGGGTTCGATTCCCAGAATCCATACAATGGCTTACAACTATCTTTAACTTCAGTTCTAGGGTATCTGACACCCTGTTCTGACTTCCTTAGGAACCAGACATACATGTGGCACACTGTGTGTGTGTGTGTGTGTGTGTGTGTGTGTGTGATTTAAAGGACTGGAGAGTTGGTGCAGTGGTCAAAGCACTTGTTGCTCTTGTAAAGGATCCAGGTTCAGTTCCCAGGACCCACACAGTAGTAGCTCATATCCATCCCTAACTCCTGTGGAGAGTTTTTCGGTATCCAATAGCTTTTTCTGGCACCAGACATGAACATGGTATACAGATGTACTTGTAGGCAAAACATTCACATACACAAATCTAAAAACTTTAGGGGTGGGGTGAAAGGAGTATTTTGCTTGTAGATTTTACCTTATGTTTAAGTAGACTTCAGATTATTTTCTGGACCTTTTTGAGGCCAAAACCTCCTGAACAATACCTTGGGAACTTTGGCTAGAAGCCTCACATTGTTCTGCTCCATAGGTCATAAGCCAGCCAGTTAGCTAGCCAGAGTGTCCTAAAGCCCCCAGTATGGGACTCCCTGTGTGGAAGGTGCAGTACCTGCACTCTCAGGGTCTCGATGTAGTTCGTGCCATATGCCCGCCGGGTGAAATCTGACAAGTTGAACTGAATCTGGTTCCAGCCATCATCCAGCCGCATGGGCATGGTACAGATGAAGGGCTTGACTCGAGTGGTACTCTGGTAGTTACTTGCTCGAAACCTTCGACGAACGTTTTTGTCATCTAGTACCTGCAACACCCAAAGGAGGGCCACACTAGTTAGTTCTGTGTTCAAGCTCAGGATAGCTGTTAAGACAAGATCATGAGCCTCCACAGCCTTATTCCCAATGCCAAACCCCAGGGAGAATAAACAGGCCAGAGACAGGTCACAACTGGTGACAGATGGCCCGGAAGGAACAAGTTTATATTATTTGTTGTCAAGACAACAGCAGCTGCTATGACATATGACACAGCTTGCAGGCTCTGAGTCCATGGAATGATTTCCTATTTCTTCCCACTAAAAGCTCAAAGATACTAAAACAGAAACAATCACTCAATATTAAATACCCGCCCCCAAATGGACCTGTTGATCTTTAAGCTTCGAACTTCTGTAGCTATTGATTAGATTTTCTGGGTGCTATTTCTTTCAAAACCCCACAATAAAACTTTGCCTTTGACCTCCTTAGTGAGAGCAGCGCTGAGCTTTAGCAGAGGCAGCAAAGTGCATACACTGAAGGATAATAGCTTGCAGCCTGAGGTGGCGCTCTACGCTCACCTGGACTTCAAAGGTAAAATACTTCTTCAAGTTTTTGATGATCATGACAAGGAAAGGCAGTTTAATCCCCAGTGTCTTCTTCGGGTCCGCAGGACATGTGATGTATGTTGTACTGTCAGCAGAAACACAGGAATGGGTTACTTGTCTTTCTCCCTTTGTGGTGTGTACAATGCTACATACTCCAAGACTAAAAACTAGAAAACACATCTAAAGGGCTTAGCCTCATCACCTAATGAATCCCTCAACAGTTCAGTTAGTGAACACTTTTTCAAATGTCAAGGCTGGCAAGACAGATCAGGTAAAGGCACTTGCTGCCAAACCTGATGACCAGAGTCTAAGCCCTAAGACCCACATGGTAGGAGAAAACGCTGACCTCCAAACACAGACCATGGCTTGAGCACCATTCTGCCTTCCCCATAAACACATTCAAAATAAGTAAAACAAACAGTTAAAATGTCAAGCGTGGTGATGTACAGGACTGCTAGAGGCCAGGAGATCAAGGGCAGCTTGGGTAATATAAGGTCCTGAGTTCAAATTTCAGAACCACATGGTGGCTCACAACCACCCATAATGAGATATGACGCCCTCTTCTGGTGTGTCTGAAGACAGCTACAGTGTACCTATTTATAATAATAAATAAATAGTTGGGCCGGACTGAGTGAGCAGAGTTGACTGGAGCGAGCAGGGTCGACCAGAGTGAGCAGAGGTCCTAAAACTTCAATTCCCCACAACCACGTGAAGGCTCACAACCATTTGTACAGCTACTGTACACGCCTGGCTCGAAGGCTTCAGTTCTTATCTAAGGTAAATATGAAAGGACAGATCAAAAAACTGGGGGCCGAGCCGGGCGTGGTGGCGCACGCCTTTAATCCCAGCACTCGGGAGGCAGAGGCAGGCGGATTTCTGAGTTCGAGGCCAGCCTGGTCTACAAAGTGAGTTCCAGGACAGCCAGGGCTACACAGAGAAACCCTGTCTCGAAAAAACCAAAACAAACTGGGGGCCACAGCTGGGTGATCAGGACAGCACTGCCATACTCCGGCTGAATAGTAATACACAGCTAACTGTTTTCTACGCTGGGCCTAAGTGCCATATTTAGCCTGTGCACTAACCCTACAGGAAAATACTCCTATTTTGTAGATGAGGAAACTAAAGCTGGAGATCAAGTAGGTTTCCTGAGAAAAGCTATAAGGGGTCCACAGACAGCCTGATTCTGTAGCCTGTTAATACTGACCTGAACTGCCCTCCTGCTGTAGAACATCTAGATAACAGAGCTGGCAACCTACCTGACATTTGTCCCTTCAATCTCTAGCACCAGGGACTGGATGTCATTGTCAGTGATTCTTTTGATGTGGCCATTCCGTACCTATGGGGTGAAAATCCATCAGTGCTACAGCAGCTTCACAAAAACTTCACAAAAGCTTGATTGAGGACATACAAGTGGGCAACAGCAGGTCAAAGCCGGGGAATAAGGGAGTATCCCTGTACCTGCCGTTCGGAATAAATTCCTTCCTGATTCAGATTCAGCTAACATTTACTCTCTACTCTGTCAACAGCAAAGTTCATATAGAGTATTACTCAACCCCACAGCACATCAACAACAACGTTAAGTGGTAAGAGTCTCATTCACAGATATGAATGTAGTACCTGAGGACTGTAAACAGCAGGTCCTAAGTAGGAGACTAGGTTTCCTAGCCCTTCCACTAATCATAGTGTAGCTGTCTTCTGCTACTTTGTGAGTTCTTCTTTCTTCCACCCTTCTTTCACCCTTCAACCCCCTAACACTAAATAGGAGAGAAAGAAGGAGAGATCGATGGATCTGAATAAAGTCAGAGGTCAGAAGGGGATGTTATCGGTAGACTTGCTGATTAGTAGCATTAGTGCCTTGTGACCAGTTTGATCTCCACCATCGGGATACCTCATTTCTTGCTTCTTCTTTACACATGACTACTTAATAAACCACAACCAACAAACCTTCCAACAACCCACCAACAGTCCACCTTTCCTAGTATTTATATATCCTCTGAAAAGTTCTCAGAATTCCAAACATTACACAATTGCAGAAACTGCAGCTGGCAAAAATCACAGCCCTGCTAGAGCACTAGACAAATCAATCACCTGCTGTGGGCAATCTGAAGCAACCCCACATCCCAGACCTGAGATGAAAAGGAACATATATCCACATAATACTTCTGTGTTTCTCAAAGAAACCAAAACTCCAAAGTTAGAACAACATAGCTTCTTTGTCCTCAAAGATTAATAGACAAGATGGTGCATGCCTTTGATCCCAGCACTCCAGAGGCAGAGTCAGGTGGATCACGGTGAGTTCAAGGCTGGTCTGGTCTATATAGTAGTGAGTTACAACACAGCCAAGGCTATGGAGAAAGACCCTGTCTCAAACACACACACACACACACGCACACACACACACACACACACACACGCACACACGTCACTAAGAAGGACAAGAACAGTACTCCCAAGCCTCACCTATTGGTGTACACTTCTTATCTAAGCTAAGGTAGGAGATTGCTGTGAGTTACAAGGCAGCCTGGGCTACACAGAGACCTTGTCTCAAAGGAAGAGTGTGTGTGTGTGTGTGTGTGTGTGTGTTCCTTGGGTTTATCCCTACTTTTTCCTTTACCTTCTTTTATATACTTTGCTCCAGTATAAGTTCAGGTCTTTCCCATATCATGTATATACATTCATTTTCAGCAAAGTGACTTCTCCATTTTCTGATTTACTTTCTTGATTTATATTCTCTAGACAGCATTTAGTACTTCATACATATACAGATATACATATTACACAGAATATGAGGATCCCTCATTAAATATAAATTTCTTTTTTCTTTTTTTTTTTAAAGATTTATTTTATTTATTATATGTAAGTACACTGTAGCTGTCTTCAGACACTCCAGAAGAGGGCGCTAGATTTCATTACGGATGGTTGTGAGCCACCATGTGGATGCTGGGATTTGAACTTATCACCTTTGGAAGAGCAGTTGGGTGCTCCTACCCGCTGAGCCATCTCAGCAGCCCCGAATTCCTTTTTTCAAACAAACATTTCTGAGCACAAAATCCAAAGCAGCTAACATGCACAAGAGACATAGGACTGAATGTTCTAATATGGAAAAGATCAATCAGGTGTGGGAGAGGCTATAGGAGAAAGAAAACATGCTTTCTGGGTACTAAAAACCAAAGGAACAAGGACAGTGCTGAGCAGGGCAACGGCATTGCACACCTTTATTCTTAGCTCTCGGGAGGCAGAAGCAGGTGTATCTCTGTGTTGGAAGCCAGCCTGGTCTACAGAGCGAGTTCCAGGTCAGCCGGGCCTATATACAGAAACCCTGTCTCAAAAAACCAAAACCAAAAGGGGGGGGATAAAGCTGGCCACATAATCAATGACTCACCCTCAAGTGATTAAAGCTCCTTGTTCTTGTTCATTAATCAGCCCAGTGATTACAATTTTATTTTCTGTTAGATTTGCATATAGGGAGAGGGCACTAGGCGTCTGACAATACTTTTTCAACACAGACTATTAAAAATACTGCTCTGTGCTTTACCACCAGTCTCTGTACGCTCTATCAATAAGTCCAATCTAAATCTTCCCTGCTGTGTGTGGTGTTTCCCAGGTGACATCTGTGAGGCTCAGCCAAGAGTAGATCAAATGCCATCCATCCGTAGGATGCCCTCAGCATTTAGTTCTGTATGAGGCATAAGCTAAGTGTTCAAATATGTGCTGCTGACTCTGGAATCTGTCACCCTAAGAGCTGGCACGTCTGAATAGGTTCAAGGAGGGTTTTAAACATTCCTGGATAACATATCGACTGTAGACTATTCTTTTTCTTTTTTTTTTTTTTTTTTTTTTTTTTTTTAAAATTTTTTTTTTTTTTTTTTTTTTTTTTTTTTTTTTTTTTTTTAAAGATTTTATTTTATTTATTATATGTAAGTACACTGTAGCTGTCTTCAGGCATTCCAGAAGAGGGCGCCAGATCTCATTAAGGATGGTTGTGAGCCACCATGTGGTTGCTGGGATTTGAACTTATCACCTTCGGAAGAGCAGTCGGGTGCTCTTACCCACTGAGCCATCTCACCAGCCCCTCGACTGTAGACTATTATAGGAAGCTGGCGATCATGGGAGCGTCAGAAAGCACATGAAACTAGTGTCATGAAGAATGCTTCTTACAAAACACCCTTTGGTGCCATTTTCAGGCACAGAATGCTGGGCTAGATGAGCCTCTCATCTCTGCCAATGGGGAGCAGTTCTTGGGTTGTCAAGACACAAATGTCACATTGAAATGCTTCTCAACAAAGCTGGCCTCAGTCAATGGCCTCCTGCTCTGAATTCTGGGCTACTTTCCAACAGAGATTAAGAGCACAAAGGCTCAAGTCTGTGTAGAACATGCCAGCACTGCCCACCTCCTTCCCCAGCACTACCAACCAAAGCAGCAAGATTTCTCCTGTATTTTCTGTGGAAAATCAGGCAACTTGTTGAAGGAAGACTCTGTCAAGAAGTTATTTCCAAATGGTGTGGTATAGCACACTGTTAAGAGCTGGGAGCATTCCAATAAAATGCTGTACTAATTTTATAACATACACTAGTTATTTCCAATAACACACACATTCCTTCTAAAGAAGGCAGCTACAGGAACAGTGAAATTCAATGGACTAATTAGGCAGCCGGGTGTGGTGGCGCACGCCTTTAATCCCAGCACTTGGGAGGCAGAGGCAGGCGGATTTCTGGGTTCGAGGCCAGCCTGGTCTACAAAGTGAGCTCCAGGACAGCCAGGGCTATACAGAGAAACCCTGTCTCAAAAAACAAAACAAAACAAAAAAAAAACAAAAAAAAAAGAAGTAATTAGGCTCTCAAGTCTACTATCGCTAAAAGGCAACTGTTGCTACTTATCCAACATTGTTTCAAATCGTGGCCTCAGTCCTACCACTTCCGAAAAGCTCTCCATCCAGAGTCAACAAGAGCCCCCCCCCCCCCCCCCCCCCCAGAAAGGCAGCCAGAACTGACAGGGAGGAAGTGACTTTCTGACCTTCTCTAGGTTTACAGCTTACAAGTCTTACCCACTAAGTTCTTACAAAGAGAACAATGGCTTCCACAGCATGCAGAGGCCAACAGAGGGAGCTAGAATGCACTCTAGTATTCCTAGGTCTCTCCTCAACCCGATTTGTTAGTGAGTGAATTACCATTTCCCCCTTACAAGGTCCCTTTCAAAGGGTTGGAAATACAAACAGGCTGGAAAAATGGGGTGGGGTGCAGATGATGATCCCGGATGTGAACACTCAAGGACAGGAGGCTTCCCAAAGCCTGCTCTGGGAGAAGGGAGTGGTTCTTGGGACAGGGTTTCCACTCCTCCCCTCTAGAAATGACTACATTAAATTACACAGGCAGCTTGGCTGTGGTAGTACATGGGTGGGAACCTAGCACTTGCAAAGGTCTCAGTATGTTTTGAGGCTAGCCTAGCGTACATAGCAAATGTCAGGCTAGCCGGTGCTATATAGTAATCCTGTCTCCAACAAAAACAAAACAAAACAAAACAAAACAAAAAGCTGCAGGCTAACACTGCCTTTCAGGAAGTAACCCCATCCTCCGGGAAGCTTCTTGCAAACACATGTGGTAAGATATATGTCCACAGAAAGAGTTAACTTCCTTTCCTCGGCCCAGAGTTCACTGGGCAGACCTGGCCTTGGGGTGAAGATAAAATGCGTTCATGATATATGCTCACAATCAGAGTGTGGCCTATGACCATTTTCTTGCTTTACTATCCTTTCACTAATATTTCAAATTATGGGCTTAGCAATTAAGAGCACTGGCTGCTCTGGCAGAGGAGCCCAGGTTTGGTCCTACCTCTCCTATGTAGCTCCTAACCATGTCACTACAGTTTTGGGGATCTGATGTGCACTTCTAGCCTCTGCGGGCACCTGAACTCACTTGGTAAGCAAAAATACAGCCAGGTATGTGCACATGACCACACACACACACACACACACACACACACACACACACACACATCCCTCAGTCTTTACAGTTAGTGTGGTGAAGGTGCACTGCTGGATGTCTGCTGTGTGCTTCCAGAGAAGTTTATGAGAAAAGACCCACCCTGAATGTGGGTGGTATCAGCCATCTTCTGTTCTAACTCATCACTGAATAAAAAGGAGAAAGGATAGGGGCCAGAGAGATGGCTCAGTAGTTGAGACCACTGGCTGTTCTTCCAGAGGACTGGGTTCAATTCCCAGCGCCCACATGGCAGCTCACAACTATGAGTAACTCCAGTTCCATGGGATCGGGCACCCTCACACAGATATCCATACAGGCAAAGCACCGAATGGACATAACCAATGGGGAAAAGTAAATAAACCAATGGACATAAAATAAAGATAAGTAAAAATTTTTAAAAAGTAAAAAAGTAATGCAAGATTAGTGTCAAATTTCTCTGCTCATTGATTCCCGGTTTTCATAGATGACCCAGTTGCCTGTCCCTGTTACCATGAACTTGGCCATATCTTTCTCCCTACTCCTACTATCTCCTACAAGAGCCAAATAACTTCCTTACCTTAAGTTGTTCTACCACAGCAGCAAAAACAACAACAAAATTAATATCAGCAAGCAAAGTAGCAGGCTTAACAGGCACAGTGGCTGCACTCAGGAGACTGAGGCAGGAAGATTGCTAGTTTGTGGCTTCTTAGGCTTTCTAACTCCTGATCTGCCTGGGCTACATTGTTAAGTCTGAGTGGATCCTCAGCACGCACATAAGAGCTGGGCAAGGCAATGCACTGCCTATAACCCCAGCACTGTGACGTGAGGATAGGCAGACAAGCAGATCTGGGTTCAATGGCTAACCAGATTATGCCTACCTCCAGCCTCCACAAGCAAACACATCAGCACATACACTCCACACATATGCATGTACACACACAACTACCCATAAGCACTCAAAAAAGGAAAAAAATGAGTGGATTTCATAATGACATGTGAATGTCATCATCTTGTATTCTTATTCATCCCTGTGAATCTTGACCCCTGTTAACCTACACATGAAGTATGTGGGGGCTTTTGAACCCAAGTTGGGGATGAGAATGATCCTCAGTATTACAGACACCAAAGGAGCAACCCTTAAGCTCATCTCAGTTGTGCTCCCAGGCTTTTCATGGTTGCTGGGCAACTAATAAAGAACACCAATTTTTCCCCTTCTCAGTGTAAGCCCCAGGGAGGAGGGTCAAGATGAGGGAAAAATAATACTACAGGGATCGGGAGGAAGCTGGCCAATCTCCACAGTTCTACAGAGTGGTTCAAAAATAACACATTAGCTGTACCAGTCCCCCTCAGCTCCCCTCCCCCACTCTCTTCTCTCTCTCTCTCTCTCTCTCTCTCTCTCTCTCTCTCTCTCTCTCTCTCGCCCTGGCTGTCCTGGAACTCACTTTGTAGACCAGGCTGACCTCGAACTCAGAAATCCGCCTGCCTCTGCCTCCCGAGTACTGGGATTAAATGCGTGGGCCTCCACGCCAGGCTCCTCCCCCACTTTCACTTTCTGGCTCCACTCACTCATTCTGCAGCGGAACCCTCAGCCATCTGGCACGTCCTCTTAATGACACGTGCATGTCCAAATTTACATTAAGCCCCTAAAGCTGTCCACTGCAGCAGGAAAGTATCTGTCCAGGGTCAGGGTCCTGGCTTCAAGTTAGAAAACGGGCAGAGGGAGCCCTCTATGGGAAAGTGGTCAAAACTCAGGCTCAAGGGACTTTGGGCTACTTACTCTCCATTTGCAGTACGTTTTGGAACTACTTACCCAGCTGACAGTAACTCCAGACATCTGCAAATGGTCCCTTCATTTACCCTGGGCACCACAGTGTGTCCTTCTCTTCTTGTGCTCTGCTCTGCTCTCCTCCCTTCCTTCTTTCTCTCTTGCGCTCCCTCTTTTTCTTTCTCTCTTGCCCTCGCTCACTTTCTTTCTCCCTCTTTCTTTTGATTCTTGGTTTCTCTATGTAGCCCTGGCTGTCCTAGAACTCACACTGTAGACCAGGATGGCTTCAAATTCACAGAGATCCACCTGGCTACTGGAATTACATGCGTGTACAAGCAGCACCTTGCTCATAGTGTTTCTTGAAAAGGCATAAGTAAACAGAACTCATTGTTTTCATCCTGTTACAGTAAAAGTTATCATTCATAAAAATAAAGACAGAGCCTGGGAAAGTGAAAAGCATTTTACTCTTTCTATCCAAAGGCACTCAATTCCATTCATAGAGGCCAGACAAACTTAGTACACATCAACAAGGTTTATCAATTTAAAGGGTCTAGTGTCAGCAAAGTAGATAAACCTTACTGTAGCCAAGTCTGATGTCCTGAGTTCAATTCTTGGACCCACATGGTGAAAGGAAAGAACTGACTCCTACAATTTGTCCTTTGACTTCTATGGATACAGGCAAGAAGATGTGCGTGTGAGTGTGCGTGTGTACGCATGCACACACACAGTAAACAAAATGTAGTGACTTTTTAATTCTGGAGAGAGACTTTACTTTTCCTTAAAATAAGAAATGGGGACCCAGTCTTTATGACTATTTAACAAGATCAACAAAAGACTCTAATATAGTCACATTCCATGGAGAATCAGCAGCAGCTGGGAGGGAGGAGGAGAGAGCAGGACTCACAGATCAGTCCAATGGGCTCCTAGTAGCAACACAAGCCAGTGCCATGGGCTCCCAGTGCAGCAGCAAAGCAGACTGAAGCTCCTGCAGCGCAGTGCAGTGCAGGATAAGGAACATTCTTCTTTTTGTTTTTGTTTTGAGACAGTACCTCACTAGGTCACCCTAGCTAGGACTTGCTATGTTCACCAGACTAGACTCAGACTCCCAGAGACTCATCTGCCCTTGCTGCCTGAGTGCTGGAATTAAAGTTGTACCCATCCAGCCCTAACATTCTTAATAAAGGTAGTCGGATCTGTTGGTTCCAGAAGTTAAGGAGCATTAAAGAACCTGTTGATTTTTTCTAAGCTCTTGGTCTGAAAGCCAACAAAGATCTGTCTCAGTGTGGGGACAAGGAGGATGCAGAGGCTGGGAGCTGATAAATGACCCTGTGGGGTCAAGGTAAGCATCAGAGGCACTGCCTCCTCTGCACTGTGAGCCAACGACCAAGGAGGACGTGGGTGAAGGCCAGGACCACCAAGTGCATGCGGGAGGTTTTACGTCGCAGAGTGCTTCATGGCCTCCATGTAGCAGGAGTCTGTCTCTAAGGAGGGCGTGGAGCCAGTGAGTGAGCCTGGACAACGGGAGCCTCAGCGCTGCCTCAGGGCCACATTAGAGGGTTAGGAGAGGAAAAGCCAAAGGACAGTGACTACATCACCTTCATTTCAGAAGCTTAAGCAGATGCTACACCCAATCTCTGCCGGGCGTGGGGGGTGCACGGCTTTAATCCCAGCACTCGGGAGGCAGAGGCAGGCGGGATTTCTGAGTTCGAGGCCAGCCAGGGCTATACAGAGAAACCCTGTCTCGGGGGGGGGGGGGGGGGGGGACCAACAACAAAAAAACCCAACACCTAATCTTTCAAGATCATTTTTCATAGAAACCAAATAGGCATTCTCTCTGTGCACAAATGCAAAAGTCAGAATAGTAAATATGTGATATCAAATAGTAATATGTGATATCAAAATAAGGACTCAAAATAATCATCCCAGTCAGTGTGTAATACCTCCTGGCAAAGGGCCAAGGCACAGGTCTGTAATACAGACAGCCCTCTCATCCCCTACCCTACAACCAGACTCTGATCTTATTACAGCTCTGCCTTATTTCCCAGGAGAAGGGTAATTTTCCCCCCTCAATTCTGTATCTTTGTACAAGGCCTGTCACTCAGATGTTGCTCAATAAATCATTGATAAACATGACTGTTTCCTTGACTGGGCTGTATCCCCAGTTACTGAGCTCGCTTAACCGAGGAAAAGCCTGAATACAACAAAGCTGATGTGGAGAGGCCCAGACTTCCCCATCTTCTCTTGCCTCCTCTTGCCTCAATAGGATAAACCTCTCCCTTAATCACTAGTTTGTCAAATCCAAACAAGAGTTAGAAACATGTAATTAATTTCTGTGTTTTTGCCAAAATGTCTGTTTAATTTGCTCCATGTAACTCTGCTCTAATAATGTTGTGTGTGTTGTTTATGTCATCAGGGTACCACTGGACCTTTAGAGGCGTTGTTAAGGGACACAGTGCACCATGGTTACTCTGCTTTCTATGCCATGTGTAAACATGTTGACTAGTCAGAAAGTCAGGCTTCAAAGAATAAAACACAGCCGGGCGTGGTGGCGCACGCCTTTGATCCCAGCACTCGGGAGGCAGAGGCAGGTGCATTTCTGAGTACGAGGCCAGCCTGGTCTACAAAGTGAGTTCCAGGACAGCCAGGGCCATACAGAGAAACTCTGTCTTGGGGGGAAAAAAAAGAAAAAGAAAAAGAAAGAATAAAACACATCACAGAGCAAGGCCAGAGGGTAAATGAACCCCTCTGACAGAAGTTTTGACACTTCTCCCCATCTCAAAACTGCCATGTTCTCCAGGCCTGTTCTGACTGCTTTACCCCAACACTTCAGACAGCTCAGTTTCCAAGTTCAAGGAGCGCACAAGCCTGCTCTCTTTCTCTGTGCCCTCTGTGCAGAATAGGCAACATACCAAGGCTGGTGAGCGCCCTCCCAACACTGCCAGGTGGACTTACTCTGGGTTCTCTCTGCAGAGGTCTGATTTAAGAGCTCCTGCTGCTTCATTTCAAAGTGAATGGGCACTCAGAAGATTAGCTGGGGAAGCTAAGGGTCCGCTTCCTATGGGATACTCTTGACATAACTCTAACTATGGATCTGAAAGAGTTGGTCAGACTGCTTACGTACCAAAGGCCAGATCTTGATGAACTCTCAACTGTCTTAGCCAAATGACAGGATACTCCCTGAACTTTTCAACTGTCTTAGCCAAATGACAAGATACTCCCAACAGGCTTCTCTCAAAGCTGTCCTCAGAACACACGACTGCCTAGCAGTGACAAACAGAAGGCAATACAGGTACTCTGTCAACCACTGTGTGTCTCAAAGCCATTCTCTGTGAATTAGGAAAGTCACTGTTCTAGTTCCACTACGAATAATCTTGACTTATTCCACCCATTCTATATACGTCTCTATGAAAACCACACTAGACGTATCACCTCTCTCCATCTTCCCACACTGAGGGCAGAACTGAAGATATTTCCTAAATCACCTGGCTTCCGCATTAGAGTGACCACTTTATACTCAATAAAACGGTCCAGCTGACTGCCCTGGGAATCTTCATAAGAAAGGAAACGCCAAGGCATTTCATCTAGATCTTAACATCTCCAAAAGTGGACAGGGAAGGCCACCATCTCATGTGGCAAGCGAAAACACCATCCATTCTAGAGGACGGCTGGATAGAAATACAGAGGCTTGATACTGGCTCTCGAGAAGCCCCTAACCTTTTTTTGCAGGTTTCCCAATGGAGAAAGCTGGTACAGGATGAATAGTACGGACTAAGTTACAGAGAGCTCGCAGCAAGTTCCAAAGGTTTGGCTGTCTACAGATGGAGCTAATGAATGAGACCGGAACATGTCTGGCTTGGCCGGTGCTCAGGATGCCCGGGGAAAAGGCCCTTCGTCTGGAGGGCAGCACAGTGCCTGGCACCATTGAACACATGCATGTCTTTCTTCAAAGTACTATGGGTTTCAAGCTAAGCTGTGGGCACTCTGCACCCATTCTACTGACCGGGACGCCAAGGCTAGGTAGCCACTCCATCACGTGGGCGGCGAGTCGGCCCCGCCCACGTCCCGCCCCCACCGCGCACCTTTTTGTCCCAGATCTGCAGGGGCTTGCTGCCGATGCTGTAGAGGATGGAAAGGAAGCCACTCTGGAACGTGTTCTTGAACATCTCGCCAGCCGCGGCCCCGCAGCCGCCGCCCTAGGCCCGGGACTGGAGATCGGCACCGAGCGGCGAGAGAGAGTGGGTGCCGCCGGTCCGAAGGGAGGACACTGAGCGCTGCAGCCACTGACGGCGGGAAGCGGCGGCTCGACGCGGATCCGCAAGCCTCGGTGAGCACCGAGCCGTCTCAGCACGGAAACCACAGCAACTGCCGCCCGCGCCACCGAGCCTGCCGGAGAGGAGGCGGAGCGCCGCCGCGGCCCGCCACGGATCCCTCCGCACGCTTGGGCCCGCCCCCCGGAGGCGCATCGTCCAGTCCTGCCGCAGAAAGAGCGGTTTCCGGTTCCTTCCGCCCTTAGGTCCGCCCCTTCCTGCCCTCTTGGGCGCGGAACTTGGTTGCCAAGGGACTATTCCCCGCCCCTCCCCGTCGCGGCCCAGACCTGGTTTAGAACAGCGGAAGGAGACTTTTAAGTTTACCACGCGTGTTTACAGTACCTGCGTGGTGTCATGGGAACCGGGAGGCGTGTGGAGGGGGTGGAGTCACGCCAGACTCCTCCCCCAAAGGGTGGGAAGAGTGAGGAAGGTGGCTTTGTGCCGAAGACACATAAATATTATCCCCGGGTGTGTTGACACCAGACTTTAATCCTAACACCGGATTAAATCCCAGCAGAGGCAGAAAGATCTCTGAATTTGAAGCCAGCCTGGTCTACATGTTGAGCTCCAGGACAGCCAGGACTCAGAGACACCCTGTCGCAAAAAACAAATGTTGGTTGGTCCAGGAGAACCCGTGAGCTAATGAACCAGTATTGAGTGCCCTATTTGCATCATCACCTTTAATTATCAAGTTACGGTGAGATGCTGGAAAAGCAACACTCTGGGGAAAGCGTATCTCTTTAAATACATTGATTCGAAAAGAAGAAAGCCGGAATATTAAAATATAAGCAAAAATTAATAAAAAATTAAAAAAAATGGAATAGTTGAGTTGAACCAATAGCTGATTTTTAAAAAAAGATTTATTTTATTTATTATATGTAAGTACACTGTAGCTGTCTTCAGACACTCCAGAAGAGGGCGCCAGATCTTGTTACGGATGGTTGTGAGCCACCATGTGGATGCTGGGATTTGAACTTATCACCTTCGGAAGAGCAGTCGGGTGCTCTTACCCACTGAGCCATCTCGCCAGCCCCTGATTTTTTTTTTAAAGTGTGCCAATTCCTGGAATATTGTAGGAAAGACATAAGCTGTGTATTTCAAGTAGAAGAAAATCTCAAGTGTGGAAGACTTCCACCAGTCCCTGAGCTTCTTCCTAAATGGTGTTCCATCCAGGTCTGTGTTCTGCGCACAGAAAAGAGTTTGAAGCACAGGCGATCACTTTAGCAATTTTAACCATCATAGTTGCAAAGTTTACACATTTACTATGTGACAGGTCTATGCGATGCCTTACCCTGTACTAACTCAATCTTCCTCACAACAAAGCTTTGAGTACTCCAGCCAGAATTTCTAGATATCGTGAAAAACGTGTGAATCTATTACTATATAAAAATGAAACTTGTTATATGGAATTTATTTTTGCATGATATCCGGGAATTCTTTATGTACTCTAAGCCAAGTGAATAATTTATAACTTGATTGTTTTTAAGTTGTTAAAAATATCCTCGGGGCTGGAGAGATGGCTCAGCGGTTAAGAACACTGGCTGCTTATCCAAATGTCCTGAGTTCAATTCCCAGCAACCACATGGTGGCTCACAACCATCTGTAATGGGATCTGATGCCCTCTTCTGGCCTGCAGGTGTACATACAGATAGAGCACTCAAAAACATAAAATAAGTAAATAGAAATCTTTAAAAATATATATATCCTCAGGAGGAAAAAGATTTAATATAAGAAATGATGGTATATGAGTTCTGAGGGTGATTTAAATACTGCATATAACTAACCACTTGACGTCTTGTAGCAAGTAAATTATTTCTAGAAATAATTCACCAGTACTAAGTCTGGAAATAGAAAATGAAATGACTAATAAAAAATTAGGGTAACAACTGAGCTCCTCAGAAGGTTCTGAACCCTGTCTCATTTTTTTCTGATTAATGTAATATAGATTACTGAGGAAACTATAAAACATAACATTGATAAGATCACCATTCAGAAATGATTGTATGCCTCTCTATTGTCTCCACACCTCCCTGCCTTGCCCTCCTCCTCGGCCCGCATCCCCGCACATATTAATGTGTGCAGGTAGCCACGGAAGCGGTCTTTGTCCTAAAACAGACAAGAGCTGAGCACAGCATCCATCGCTGTGGTTGTTAAGAGCCATCCTTTGGACCAGTGGGCATGGCATCCCTCACTGCCCTCCCAAGAAGGTATCCACATTCATCTCTCCCCTTCTCCAGGAGTAGCCATCTTTATACATATTCCCCTTAAAAAACCAGATGAAGCCGGGCGTGGTGGCACATGCCTTTAATCCCAGCACTTGGGAGGCAGAGGCAGGTGAATTTCTGAGTTTGAGGCCAGCCTGGTCTACAGAGTGAGTTCCAGGAGAGCCAAGGCTATACAGAGAAACCCTGTCTGGAAAAAACAAACAAACAAACAAACAAAAAACAGATGAGAATTTCTTTGGCTTGCATGTCTGCTCTAGAGTAACTAGAAATATACCCACATGTTCAATTTGACTGAACGACTCTTACAAATCATGTAGCCATTTACATCCCCATAGACAATGTGTATAGTCACAATTCCTGTTAGTCTGCTTTCTAAAATTTGCAAGTCTGAACTATACACATGTTGGTTTGGCTTATTTTTCATTTTCTGACGACTAATATGCTGGCTCATCTCATCACAGGCATTTAAAATTAAAGTCACTTGCTTGTTTTGTTTTGTTTTGTTTTGTTTTGAGACAGGGTTTTTCTGTGTAGCCCTGGCTATCTTGGAACTCGCTCTGTAGACCAGGCTGGCCTCAAACTCAGAAATCCGCCTGCCTCTGCTTCCCGAGTGCTGGGATTAAAGGCGTGCGCCACCACCGCCCAGCTATATATATATATATATACTTGTATGGGTGCTTTTCCTGCATGGATGATGGATGTCTGTGCACTTCTCATTCGTCTGGTGCCTGTAGAGACCAGAAGAGGGCCTGGAATTACAGAGTTGTGAGCTGTCCTGAGGGAACTAGGAATCTAACCCTGGTCTTTCTGGAAAAGCAGCCACTTAACCACTGAGCCATTCCTCCCACCCCTCTTCACAGGTATTTAAATTGCTTTTATTTGGGGCTGACAAGAGGATTTAGTTGGTAAAGACACCTGTCACAAAGCCTGATCATCTCATTTGGTAGAGGATGACTGACTGCCAGAAGTTGTTCTCTGAGCTTCCTGCACATGCATCTGTCTCTCTCCCTCTCTCCTCCCCCTCCCACATTAAGAAAATTTAATTTCCAATGGCTTGTTTGTGGCTTTTGCCCAGATCTCCACTGAGGCACTTTATCCTTTATTGATTTGTGAGACCTAGCGCTCACCACACAAGCATCTGCCACTGAGTGGCACTAGATAGAAAATGATGGGGGAGGTAGGGAGGAGACAGAGTGTCGTGTGCCTTTACCGTCCAGCAGGAATAATACCCAGGACAAACCAGGTTTCTTCTCAGGACAGTTTACTCAGGAAATGTAATGTGGTGAATGGCAATGCAGAATGGCCCTGCATGCAGTTACAGAGTGAGAATGGTGCAATGGCGGAATGGGGCCAAGAAGAGTGAAGTAGCAGAGTGGAGTGGTAGAATGGAATGGGGGCCCGGAGCCAACCCAGGAGCAGCTATTTAAACCCTGTCCTGGCCAATCACCGAGCTGCCCTGTGGCTCTCGCTCGGGCACAAGATCAAACCACAGCTGACACTGCCTAATGCCAATTAAGAGTTGTTTATGCCAGTACATCTGAGTCGGTCAGTGCCATCTTTAAGGAGCGGTTGAATGGCTCCCTACAACAGAGAGAGAGAGAGAGAGAGAGAGAGAGAGAGAGAGAGAGAGAGAGATCCCTGATCTAATTTCTTTCTTATTTTGTTTCTTCTTTAAGCATGACTACTAACAAGCCACAACCAACCCCCAGATTGATCACCAGCCACCAGCCCTGCCTCTCAGGGCCCTAGCATTTATAGACCCGCTGAAAATCTCCCAGAATTCTATCTGCAGCGGGCAAAGCCATGCCTCTACTAGAGCAAGAGGCAGATCATAGTCAGCTGGTGTGGACAATTTGAAGCAGCCCCGCATGTGTACACCTGGAGTTAAAAAGAAAGCACATTCTTGTAATATTTGTGTGTTTTCTTAAAGAGACCAAAATTCCAGGATTGTCACCACACTAGTTTGTCTAATATTCATGGGGTTTGGCTTTTCTATTCAGGTTTTTTTTTTTAAGATTTATTTTATTTTATTTATTATATGTAAGTACACTGTAGCTGTCTTCAGACACTCCAGAAGAGGGCGCCAGATCTCGTTACGGATGGTCATGAGCCACCATGTGGATGCTGGGATTTGAACTTATCACCTTCGGAAGATCAGTTGGTTGCTCTTACCTGCTGAGCCATCTCATCAGCCCTCTATTCAGGTTTTACAGTGATCTTAGTGCTTGGTTTTGATTAGGGTTAGATTGCTATAAATTTGTTTAACAAAAGCATCTTGCTGAGAGCTTGGTGGTGCACACCTTTTACCCCAGCACTCCTGAGGCAGAGGCAGGTGAATGGATCTCTGAGTTGGAGGCCAGCCTGTTCCTACAGAGTGAGTTCCAGGACAACCAAGATCCTTTCTCCAATGGGAAAATAAAATTAAACAAAAAACAGACAAACAAAACAACCCACTTGCTTTCATACTTCTTGGCTGCCACCACAAATGATACCATGCCACATCCTCAGTGGCCCAAAGCAACAGGACCTTCTTCTGTTCTGGAGGTGGGGTGTCCAAAATCAGTGTTGTCAGAACTGCGCAACTTTAGAGATGTTGGGGAGGGGGGAATCCTTCCTGGCCTGGGGCATTCTTGGCTGATGGCCATATATATGTTATATATGTGTACACTCTTCATCCATTCTCACATGGCTACCTCCTTCTCTTCTGTATCCTCTAATAAGGATACTAGTTATCAGATTTAAGGCCCATCTTGAATCCAGTACATCATTAACTACTACCTGAGTTACTGTTTTTTTTTTGTTTTTTGTTTTTTGTTTTTATTATATGTAAGTACACTGTAGCTGTCTTCAGACACTCCAGAAGAGGGCGCCAGATCTCGTTACGGATGGTTGTGAGCCACCATGTGGATGCTGGGATTTGAACTTATCACCTTCGGAAGAGCAGTCGGGTGCTCTTACCCGCTGAGCCATCTCACCAGCCCCCTGAGTTACTGTTTTATTACTGAGAAGAGACACCATGACCAAGGCAACTTATATAAGAAAGCATTTAATTGGGGTCTTGCTTATAGTTTCAGAGGGTTAGTCCAGGACCATAGTATTGTGTGTGTGTGTCTCTGTGTGTGTGTCTCTGTGTGTGTGTGTGTGTGTGTTCTTTATTTACATTTCTTTTCTTTTCTTTTTTTTTTTTTTTTTGTTTTTTGAGACAGGGTTTCTCTGTTTAGCCCTGGCTGTCCTGGAACTCACTCTGTAGACCAGGCTGGCCTTGAACTCAGAAATCCGCCTGCCTCTGCCTCCCAAGTGCTGGGATTAAAGGCGTGCGCCACCACACCCGGCCTTCTTTATTTACATTTCAAATGTTATCCCCTTTCTTGGTTTCTCTTCCAAAATCCCCCTATGCCCTCCCTCTCCCCCTACTCACCAATCCACCTACTCCTGCTTCCTGGCCCTGGCATTCCCTTACACTGGGGCATAGAGCCTTCACAGGATCAAGGGCCTCTCCTCCCATTGATGACCGACAAAGCCATCCTCTGCTACATATGCAGCTGGAGCCATGAGTCCCACCATGTGTACTCTTTGGTTAGTGGTTTAGTGCCTGGGCGTTCTGGGGGTACTGATCAATTCATATTCTTGTTCCTCCTATGGGTCTGCAAACCCCTTCAGCTCCATGGGCCCTTTCTCTAGCTCCTCCATTGGGGACCTTGTGCTCAGTCTAATGGTTGGCTGCAAACATCCAACTCTGTATTTTTGTCAGGCACTGGTAGAGTCTCTCAGGAGACAGCTATAACAGGCTCCTGTCACCAAGCACTTGTTGGCATCCACAATAGTGTCTGGGTTTGATGACTGTATATGGGATGGATCCCCAGGTGGGGCAGTCTCTGGATGGTCATTCCTTCGGTCTCTGCTCCACACTTTGTCTCTGTAACTCCTGACCATCATGTTGAGTGTGGTGCAGGCATGGCACTGGAGCAGTAGATAACAACTTACATCCTAATCCACAGGCCGCAGGTAGAGAATGGGAGTAAGCCTGGCACAGGCTTTTGAAACCTCAGAGTTCTCCCCTCAGAAACACACATCCTCCAGCAAGACCATGTTGTTGTGGGGAATTCACCAGAGAAGACTGCTTGGACATGGGTTTAAGCCAACAGAAATTCTTTATTAGCCAGCCGGCGACTGTTAGGTGTTAGGATCAGGATTCCAGTGTAGGTCTGAACCTTCCTTGGGGTGAGCTTCTGAGCACAAAATCCATGCTCTGGGTTAACATACTTAAGTTAGCAAGACCAGGGCTGGAGAGATGGGTCAGCGGTTAAGAGCACTGACTGCTCTTCCGGAGGTCCTAACTTCAAATCCCAGCAACCATGTGGTGGCTCACAATCATCTGTAAAGAGGTCTGACACCCTCTTCTTGTGCGTCTGAAGACAGTGCTTTTAATCACAAAGCCATCTCTCCAGCCCCTGGCACTTTCATCATGGAGTTCTTGTGCTAAGATCTGGGGTCCCATTTAACACCTTCTAATTCTTCTCAATCAGTTCATCAACGGGGAGCCAAACATTCAAATATATGAACTTTTGGGGCCATTCCCTTGCCAACCACCGCAAGTACATATCCAAACCCACCTCTTTGCAAGTAGCTTACATTCTGAGGTTCCAGGGAGACATGAACCTGAGGTGAACACTATTCAGTTTCCTAGTGTTCTTTTTAGAGATGATTTGTCTGATGCACCCTGCTGAGTCCCCAGCTCCCTAATCTTATATCTCCCTCCTTATTTGTTCCCCACTTGACAGCTTAAACAGTAATTCACTTATCGTTCCTTTCCATTCCTTCCCCTCGGTCTTGAACTTCTTGAACCATGAATTTGGTCTGTGTTGCTCACAGGTGTATTCCCACGGTCAACCCAAATGCCCACAGTTTGAAGTAGCTAGGCATTGTGTGCCGAGTTGGCAACTAAGTCTTGGACTTGGGGTTCCAGGCCACAGTGGGACCTGTCTCTGTCTCTCCTCACTCAGCTGATTGTCCTGCTCAGAATCAGGGGTAAATGGAGCCATTCACCTGCCCATAAAAGCTCTGTAAAGTGTCTTTTTCTTTCTCTGTGTATGAACTATATACACATGTGTGTGTGGGTCCTCGTGTGGGAAGTCAGACAAGGACATTAGACATCCTGCTCTGTTATTCTCTTTTATTCCCCTAAAATAGGGTCTGTTACTAAAACTGGAACTAGGCTAGCAGCCAGCAAACCTGTCCCCGCTTGCATAGTTCTGGGGTTATAGGTGCTTTCAGCCACACCTAGCCTTTTTCATGGGCTCTGGGGATTTGAACTCAGATTCCCATGTTTATGCAGCAAGTACTCTCTTACCCACTGAGCCACCTCTCTGAG
This sequence comes from Mus minutoides, assembly GCA_902729485.2. Lineage (NCBI taxonomy): Eukaryota > Metazoa > Chordata > Mammalia > Rodentia > Muridae > Mus > Mus minutoides. Next base: position 203,933 of record LR750035.1, on the reverse strand, counting down.
CCTTTCAAAGCCTCATGTTGTACCAGGTTGCTTTGCTAAATATGCAGTTTTCTCAGTTAAAAATGAAAATACTGAGCCAGGCGTGGTGGCACACACCTTTAATCCCAGCACTCAGGAGGCAGAGGCAGGTGGATTTCTGAGTTCGAGGCCAGCCTGGTCTACAAAGTGAGTTCCAGGACAGCCAGGGCTATAAAGAGAAACCCTGTCTCGGAAAAAAAAAAAAAAAAAGAAAGAAAATACTGGGATGGAGAGATGGCCCAGTGGTTAAGAGCACTGACTGCTCTTCCACAGTTCCTGAGTTCAATTCCCAGAAACCACATGGTGGCTCACAACCATCTGTAATGAGATCTGATGCCTTCTTCTGGAGTGTCTGAAAACAGTGACAGTGTACTCATATATATAAAATAAACCTTTAAAAAGAATGAAGATACCATTGGCCTACCTCGAGAGCTTTGATAATCAGTAAACACTGGGACAGAGGGAAGCAAGCTACGCTTCTCCGAGCTACTCATCTGCAATGAGCATCTATGTGGACTATGTCTGGTCTTCTTTATATTGGGGTTGAAGGTTTACTATGTGTGCTGGCTAGTTTTATGCCAAGCTGACACAGGCTAGACTCATCAGAGCGGAGGGAACCTTAATTGATAAAAAATGTGTCCATAATATCTGGCTGTAGGCAAGCCTGTAAGGCATTTTTTAAATTATAGATTGATGGGGAGGGCCCAGCCCATTGTGGGTGGTGCCATCCCTGGGCTGGTGGTCCTGGGTTGTATAAGAAATCAGGCTGAGGGCTGGTGAAATGGCCCAGCGGGTAAGAGCACTGACTGCTCTTCCGAAGATCCTGAGTTCAAATACTAACAACCACATGGTGACTCACAACCACCCGTAATGAGATCTGACACCCTCTTCTGGTGCATCTGACGACAGCTACAGTGTACTTAGATATAATAATAATAATAAATAAATCTTAAAAAAAAAAGCAGGCTTAGTAGACCATGTGGAGCAGCTCAGTAAGCAGCACTTCTCTGTGGCCTCTGTATCACCTGCTGCCTCCAGGTTCCTGTCCTGCTTGAGTTCGTTCCCTTGCTGCTTTTAATAATGAGCTGCCATATGGAACTGTGAGTGAATAAACCCTCTCTGACTGTGTACCTGAGGCTGGCCTCAAACTCTCAGTCTTCTGCATCAGCTTCCTGAATGCCAGAACTATAGCTGTGTACCACCTTGCCCTACACCACCCACTACGGTTTTGTTGATGTTTTTTTTGTTTGTTTGTTTGTTTGTTTGCTCTTTTTGTTGTTGTTGTTTTTGGCTTTAGGTTTTTTGTTTTTTTTTTCCTCCTGAGACAGGGTTTCTCTGTATACCCCTGGCTGTCCTGGAACTTACTTTGTAGACCAGGCTAGCTTCGAACTCAGAAATCTGCCTGCCTCTGCCTCCCGAGTGCTGGGATTAAAGTTGTGCGCCACCATGCCTGGCCAGTTTTTGTTTTTGTTTTTTTAAAGACTTATTTAGTTATTATATGTAAGTACACTGTGGCTGTCCTCAGACACACCAGAAGAGGGCATCAGATCTCATTACGGACGGCTGAGAGCCACCATATAGTTACTGGGATTTGAACTCAGAACCTTCAGAAGCGGAATCAGTGCTCTCAACGGCTGAGCCATCTCTCCAGCCCTTTAGTTTTAGGTGTTTTGTTTTGTTTTGTTTTGGTTTGGTTTGGTTTTTTTGAGACAGGGTTTCTCTGTGTAGCCCTGGCTGTCCTGGAACTCACTCTGTAGACCAGGCTGGCCTCGAACTCAGAAATCCGCCTGCCTCTGCCTCCCGAGTGCTGGGATTAAAGGCGTGCGCCACCACGCCTGGCCTTTTTGTTTTTTTTAAGACAGGGTTTCTCTACATAGCCCTGGCTGTCCTGGAACTTACTTTATAGAACAGGCTGGCAGTTACATTCATAGCAATCCATCTGCCTCTGTCTCCAGAGTGCTGGGATTAAAGGCATCTGACACCCATTAAAAATTTAATTTATTGACCCATGAGAGTTTAAACAAAGATGCTAATATCACCTGGTTTGTAGTTATAAAACAAGAATTGTAATTGATCATAATGACACAGTTATAGAAGGCTGGGGACATGACCCAGTTGGTAGAGTGCTTTCTATCCTGTATAAGGGCTTGAGTTTGAGCCCCTAGAATTCACATTTAAAAAAAAAAAAGAGTTGGGTTTTAGTGGGACACACTTGTAATTCTATAGGGTGGTGGGGACAGGAGGACCCCTGGGGCTTGCAGGCCAGCCAGTGTAGCCAACTAAGGAAGCTCTAGGCTCAGTGAAAGACAAAAATAAGGTGGAGATGGGGCTGGAGAGATGGCTCAGTAGTGAAGAGGGTTAAATGCTCTTCCAGCTGTCTTTGAGTTCAATTCCCAGCAACCACATGGTAGCTCATAACTATCTGCAAATGGGATCTTCTGTTGCCCTCTTCTGGTGTGTCTGAAGACAGCTACAGTATATACTCACATATATAACATACCAAAAATCTGGGGCTGGATAGACGGCTCATCGGTTAAGAGCACTGACTGTTCTTCCAAAGGTCCTGAGTTCAATTCCCAGCAACCAAATGGTGGCTCACAACCATCTGTAATGAGATCTGACACCCTCGTCTGAAGTGTCTGAAGACAGCTACAGTGTACTCACATATAATAAATAAATAAATCTTAAAAAAAAAAAACCAAAAATCTTTAAAAAAAAAACAACCAAAAACGGTAAGGTGGAAGAGTTCCTGAGGAAGACCCTGTACGGTGACCTCCACACATACACAGATGCATACATACATACATACATACATACATACATACATATGTGTGTGCATACCTATACACACACGACACAAACTGTTTTTTTTAAATGTATTTATTGTATATGAGTAAACTGTAGCTGTCTTCAGACACATCAGAAGAGGGCATTGAATCCCATTAAAGATGGTTGTGAGCCACCATGTGGTTCCTGGGATTTGAACTCAGGACCTCTGGAAGAACAGATGGTGCTCTTACCCACTGAGCCACCTCTCCAGCCCACAAACTGGGTTTCAAATGTACAGATTTAATAACAAAGGCATCACTTAAAGCACAAGGTCCTGGCCCTCAGCTGGTCCCTCTCTGGTCCAGGAAACAGGAGGTATTCAGGTCAACCCAGCCTGGAAATCCACCTGGAGCACCTGCCCTTAGGGAGCACCTGCCCTTAGGGAGCACCTGCCCTTAGGAGCCACAGGGAGGCACTACATACTGCATGCAGAGCACAGCCAACCCTCCAACCTCTGCCCCGAGGCCCCCGGCTTTTCTCCGGCACAGCAGTGAGATGAATAGGTATGACCTTTAGCCAGAGCAAACCCATGGGAGTGTCCTGAACACTGGAAGCCTTCAGCTGGCAGGTGAAGGACAGGGACCTGGGCCACTGTAGAGGTTCCTAGACTGAAGGTCTAGTGGCACTCTGTTGGATCTCTGCCTGGGATGACTTTAAAAAATACTTTCAAGTTTATTATCGGGAAGATGAGCTCTTCTGGGTAGTTTTGACAGAGGCAGTATAATATGTATAACCACACATTGGTGCTGGAACACCCCTGAAAGAATGTCCTGCTAACACCTTGGAGGCATCCTTTACTCGGACAATGGAGATCTGCTTTGCACCCTGCTTAAACAGCACCATTCAGTATGCAGCCTTTTGAGCCTGGCTTCTTAGCAAAATGCATGTTTTTTCCAAAACAGGGTTTCTCTGTGTAGCCCTGGCTGTCCTAGAACTCACTCTGTAGACCAGGCTGGCCTCAAACTCAGAAATCCACCTGCCTTTGCCGAGTGCTGGGATTAAAGGCGTGCACCACCACGCCTGGCTACATAATAAAAATTTTGAAAGGAAAAGCTGAACTCTATACCCTTTTAAAACAGTAATTTTGGGGGCTGGTGAGATGGCTCAGCGGGTAAGAGCACCCGACTGCTCTTCCGAAGGTGATAAGTTCAAATCCCAGCAACCACATGGTGGCTTACAACCATCCGTAACAGGATCTGGCGCCCTCTTCTGGAGTACCTGAAGACAGCTACAGTGTACTCACATATAATAAATAAAATAGGGGCTGGTGAGATGGCTCAGCGGATAAGAGCACCCGACTGCTCTTCCGAAGGTCCTGAGTTCAAATCCCAGCAACGACATGGTGGCTCACAACCATCCTTAATGAGATCTGGCGCCCTCTTCTGGAATGCCTGAAGACAGCTACAGTGTACTTACATATAATAAATAAAATAAGTCTTTAAAATAAATAAATAAATAAATAAAATAAATCTTAAAAAAAACCTAAAAAAACAATAATTTTTAAATCCTACACATATCCCACCTACAAATGTGGAGCAAATTCGAACATTTAGCAATTCTGAAAAGACTAGAAACAGCCCAGAGCCTCGGAAGGAATTGCTTTTAACTCTGGCACACACAGAATCTCTTGAACCATGGCGCAGCACACAGTGGAACACCAGGCACCACGGAAACAGATGACAGAGATGGATACATGCTGATTCAGAGTTTTACTGTCAACTGGAAACATTGTAAAAAATATTTTTTTTTACATTTGCATCCCATGAAAGTTATTGCAAAATTTAGATAATAATAAAGATTTATTGAAACAAACGGGAAAAAAAAAAGATCAAACTGAACAACAGTATGGCTTGGAGGGGCTTTAACTATTACCTCTTGATAACTACAAGCAGTCAGAAAAGCCAACTCAGGACTAATGAAGAGCGATGCAGGGTGCTCTGACAGTCCATGTGTGCTGTGGATGGGCTACTCGGGTCCTGGGCTTAGCAGGCTCCAGGTGCTCTTCTCAAAGTCAAAACTCAAGTGAAAACTCTCCTTCCTCCCCCTTCCCTGTTCCCCCTTCCATTCCCTTCCCTCTTTTCCTTTCTTGCCACCCAAAACACCCAAGAGTATCTGATAGCCCTGGGACTTCTGGAAAGGAAGACTTCCACGCTGGGAAACGAAGGAGAACCAGAGCTAAAAAGCAGGAAAAGCCCAAGGACTATGCTAGCCTTCCCGGCTCCTTATGAGCCCTGCTGGATCTCCACACCCGTATGTCCAGCAGAGACCCTGCACATCTGCACAGGGCCTTAACTTACACAGGTCTGTGGAGACAGCACATACCCACTATGTACATGTGCAAGAGTGTATGAATAAGCCACTAATACTGGACTTTCTAGAGCCTTGAGTTGAAAAGGCTCCCCTGAGACAGCTTGAGGACAGTAAGCCAGTGGTAGGGTTAGAAACAAAGGCAAAAGCTGGGCAGCAGTGGCACACGCCTTTAATCCCAGCACTCCAGAGGCAGATGCGGGAAGATCTCTGTGAGTTCGAGGCCAGACTGGTCTAGAGTGAATTCCAGAATAGTCAAGTTTACACAGAGAAACTGCCTCAAGAAAACAAGCAAACAGAAAGAAACCAAGGCAAGGTGCTTGTAGCCCATTGGCTTTCTTTCTGGTCTATGGCCAGTGGTCGGGAGGGTACTTGCTGGTGTCCACTGGTGGGGTGGGGTGTGTTAAGTTCTCACACCTGCTGAACTGACTGGATCTGACAGAAATGGGGTCGAAGGACACTGACACCACAGTGGCTTTGGAGAGGCCTGTTGTTCCTTTCCCACATAATCACTTTTAATACTGAGTATTCACACTTGGATTCACATGGCCATTCAGAACGTATGGCAGAAGAGTTCAGGGCAAGTGGCCCTTGTGAGGAGCAAGCTGGCACCCCAACCTTTCCGCTTGCCTCAAACCTGCTAGGGCCTCTGTGCTCTATAGGCAGCATGAGAATGACCAGTAGCCAAAATCCAGGCTGGTCATGCCTCAGCTGTGGTTACAGCGTCTAAGGACATTGAAAGGGCACTGTAAACTGGCCGTTTCCTGTTAACACTTCCACCGCAGCTTCTTTGTGTATATGTAAGGCATGTACATATGCATGTATGTATGTATGTATGTATGTATGCATGCATGTGGGGGTTGCTCTCCGGTTTTCCTGGGAGTGTCAGGGCAGGAGGAGAAGTATCTTTGGGCTTGATCCCCTCCCTCCTTCCCATTGGTTAGCAGATTCAACCTGTCTCCAGGACTCTGAGGCATTTCTTCCGAGGGGAGTAGGCATAACTGAACAATACAAAATGTTGAGGCGTGTGCAGAGAAACAGCAAAGGGTGGCTTACAGCATCCTCCTGAAGTCACCATTGGGACACTTATCCCCCTCATTTGGAAGAGGTAAGGTTGGACAACTGATGGGGACTGCAGTCAAGACACAGCCCAGCTTTCCCAGCCTATGCAGCGAGCCAGGCTGTTCGCTCCACTGCCTGACAATGCCATCCTGGACCTGCCTCCCTCTAGTTTGTGCTTGGCACAAGTGCACTGGTGACTCGGTCCTCTCTGTCCACGGGTCTTGGTCAATGGCCCCTTGCACACTAAATACGCTCCATCCACTTCTTTTAAAACGTTTTATTCAATAATATATATACTTTTAAAATAATATGTAACTGCTCATCATGCCATACACTGCTCCCATCCCGTCTGTGGAGTCTGTGGTCAGCTAGTCCTTGGGGTTTGCTGGAGCGACAGGCGACCATGGGATGGGTCAAGGGCACAGGGAGCAACAGTAACCAACAACCATTTTTGCATACCCTTCACATTTCCCATGCTTTCTGGGTCGGGAGGAAGTCAACAGGAAGCCAAAGGCATGTGAACCTTTTACATTCGGAAGTGAGGTCTGATTTACGGTGGTGGGCTGCCCTTCGGGTGGTCTAGTTCCTGTTCGCCAAGCCTGCCACCATTTTGTGTCTGCTCTCAGGACGTGATCTCGCTACACGCGTTAAGACGTTTTGATTTGGTTCTTGTTCTGCTTATGGAAAAGTGGGAGGAACCGCAACAGACCTGGGGAGAGAGACGGGAGGAGGGCATTAATCAATCTGAGGCAGAGTGAGAGGCAGGCCACGTGGGACAGGGCGCAGGCAAGCTTGTTTTCTCCACACTAGAGGGGACACTAAATAGGCATGAGCCCAGGTCTTCAAGTATCCTCTTCCTGCTCTCTGACCCCAACAGAGGAGGCCATCGGCCTGGCCTTCTGTGAGGAACTCTGGTCACATGTCACAATCTATTCTGCCCTGTCCTTCAAATGTAGGTGCTTATGCAGATGCCTTGTGACCATCCTACAAGCCAGACAACAGATCCAGCCCCATGCTGTCTCAGATCTGATGCATTTACTGAGGACATCTTGAGTTTAGGAATCAGATGACTTGGTATTACTCAGGGAAAAGGGCTAAACCCACTCTCATTGTAGGGCAGCAAGTGGGATTCAAATTTTCAACCCACCTCTGCAAACTAAGCTGTCTGGCATGGCCTCCTCCATCCCCATCATGGTAAAGCAGGTGGCTGAGAGGCCCGGGACTGGATTTTAGAGAGCAGTGTGCAAAGCCCCAGGCATCGGGTAAGCTGGCTCAGATACTCTGGGCACATTAAGGAATGACATTACTCAGAGCTCTTCAGCTGTTGTCCAAGGGTCTAATCATGGGCAATTTGTTAGGGAAAAACCTACATGCATGTAAGACCTGTGCCATCAGCAAAATGACAGCGGCCCACACTCACATGTGTGCTGTAAGTAGTGGGGGAGAGGGACTTTTACAAATGCCCGAGCCTGGGTCCCAAGGTTAAAGCCACGTGACAGAAACAGACAGTTCTCAGAAGCAGGGGTCAAGGGGTGCCACTGGTCTCACTTGTAAGGAAATCTCCACACCAAAGTGACAGCCTCAGCCACCATGGGTCTTTGAAGCTCCAAGTTAATGGCCCACCCCCATCCCCTGAATGCAAGTTAAGGTCCAAAGCAACGGTTGTCTCCTAGTTGGGAAGGCCAGGAATTGTCAACAGAAACTTTATTTAGGAAAACGGGATTTGACACGGCACCACATCAGTCATCCAGGGCTACACGGAGGAAATGGGTTGGTAGTGTTCCTTTGGTAAAAGACCACAACACAGGCAGTGTTTTTTCCCCTGCAAACAGAAGGTTCCTTGGTTCTTGAAGATTATCCAAACTTGCCCCTGGATATCAAGATTCTGTCCCCAATTCACCATTTACAGCAAGAAGAACCACCAAGTGGAAAAAACTGTTAATTTATTGATTCAAAGTTTGTTTTTTCTTTTAAAAATCCCCAATACATGCAGTTCAGGGTCAAGTGTCACATTTGTAGCACATTGGTTGACACAAAGTATGCGTCTGCTGTATAATCCATCCTTGCCAGGTTCTACAATCAAGACTGCCATTGCAAAAGCAAGCACTCTTGGCCACCTCCCTTTCCCATCATCCGCCCAGTGGGGCTTATTTTTTAAAGGCAGAACACACTCCAGTTTTAATTAAGCTCCCTGACAAACTCAGGATCTCGTGTGCTCAAGAGACCTGCTTGCTTTTGCTTTCAGAAGGGCTGGCATTCTGCAACCACCTCTCCCAAGCTCTTATCTAGTAACTCCCTTCCCCATGTGTCTGGGAATCTTAATTGGCTCCTACATTTATCTCAATGCACATATAAACTCTATCCTTCTTGTCTCCCAGGTAGCTCTGCTGACACATTAGCATGCTCCCGGAGAACCTAGATTGTTTCCCTGAGGCCCTTGGCAACTACCTTTCAAGGGCCACTGGACCAAAGCCAGGGCAGTGTCCTCTCCAGGCATTTGCAACAGGAATTTAGTGTCCCCTAGTTTCATCCTTAGAAGTATGAGCTCTTTAGGCCCACCTATACAACACTGTCCTTACTGGATCTTTTCACCTGCTCCTAACAGCCAGCCACCTTCTCTAAGCTTCAGGGACTCCAAGCTCCTTTCTCTTAGTAGTTGGACTGAGAGTACCTTCTCCCTTTAACCAGGGAACCCATGTGCCCAAAGCATGGACATTAGGGTAAGGTCCACCAGGCCTGGCTGGGCACTCTGCTCTTCTAGATCAAGCCTCGGTAAGACATGCCCTCATTCCTCAGGCCATGGCTTCTACCCAGCCATCTACAAGGACAGGAGCAGGTCAGCTGAGTGGCACATGAAAAGAACAAACTGTCACCAACACACTTCTCATTCTCAGCATGGCTTTTAGTCCAGGCAACCTTGTAGTCTCACTCCCTGCGGATACCAAGGAGAGAGACTGATCTGAATTCGGTCGGGCCTGAAACGGCTTCTTACCACGCCAGGTGCACTCTTCAACACAGGCATACCTGAGATGACAGTGCAACACTACCCTGTTCCCCACAGGTTTTTGTGGGGTTTTTTTTGCTTTTCATTAGGAAATAATTAAGTCCTTGTCATAGGCACTTTTAACCTGTAATAAGGTAATAAAACAAACGAGAATTATGAGATGAGTTTAAAAAGAATATATTCACTGGAAAGGATACTGGGTGAGTAAATTTACTAGTCTCACCCCTACTCATACACACTCTTTAAAACCCAGGGAAAATCTCCAGGAGGCTGGACCAAGGTGTATCAGGCATACATATATACCAAGGTAGACTTGGAGACAGGTAGGAAAGGTCCACTAGATACTGCAATCTGGGAAAGGCCAGCCTAAGATCAAGTACAAATCCAGAGGGAGCATTTCAAGGCCAAGGCAGGCGAGAGGTCAAGTGCAGGCACTGCTGCGTGCATGCCCCGCAGAGCTGTCACTCAAGGACCTCGCCCCCAGAGCATGCCAGGGGGCAGGGGTTGTGTGTGTGAGAATATGGCCAACTCTTTTCCCAGATGTTTGGACTGTCTCTGGAGGACCAGGGCACAGAGGAGGGATTACTGCTCAATTGGGACCCTCCAATAAACTCTTGAACAACTTAGAGAGGGAGGGAGGGAAGAGTAGCTTGGGTCATCAAGGAGATGGGGGCAGAGGGCAGAAAAGGCATGCCCTGATCACCAAGGATCCAGGCTGCCTGTGACGGCACATAAGAACACCCATGGTAATCCCCAATACTTGAAGTTTGTTACTTGACATGTTAACACTGGTCATGTCTCGGCCATGTTATATTTCCAACTCTCAGGAAGAACAAATATATACATGGAAACACAGGGCACAACGCAAGGAGGCAGCAGCTCTATAAAAACCTTAACTGAATGTATGTCCTGCTTTATAAAGATCTTAAAGAAGATTTTAAAAACTTTATTTATTGTGTATGTGTTTACATGCCACAGCACAGGTGTGGGAAGAAGACAACTCATGGAGTAGGTTCTCCCCCTGCCCCAGGGGTCTGGGGGCTGAACTCAGGCCATCAGTCTTGGCAGCAAACATCTATACCTGCCATGCCACTGGCCCAAGATCCTATTTTAATCTATAAACTCAACTCTGTACTATCAAGAGAAGAGTTACATTTGCCTTTTAAGTTCCCACAGACCAAACAACAAAATAGAATCTGCATTTAGAAATGGACCTGCTACCAATACCAATACAAGTTTATTGGAATTTGGAATGTAAACAGATGTTTCGAACAAACAATCTAACCTTATAAAAATGTATGGCATTATTAAATAGCTACTGAAGAAACCCTAAGTGTGATGTGGTGGATATGTCAAGCATGTTAGGTCCCCAGTGCTGAGGCGTGGCTGCAGCCAAGGAGAGGGAACTAGCTGGCAAACCATGTCAGTGACCAATCCCACAAATCAAATCAGCCCTATTAAAAAACAAAAACAAAAACATAACACAAAATTTAGCTTCTGCTAATGTGAAGGTTAGCACAGTGGATCTGTAAAGCTTTGACACTTGTTTCAGGAGCCCCACTTCTTCCCGGAAGCCATGGCCATCCCTTTCCAGCTAGCTGCAGCAGGAGTCCCAGGACAGCCTTACCCACAGCCAGCACCTGCCTTCACATTCACGTATGACCTATCAGAGCTACAACTGCCCATCATCCTGACTGCAGCCAGACCTGTTTGTCACAGGGTTAGGGGAGGGAAGATGGTGGTAGGCCTTTTTGCACTCGTGAGGTCTTTCCTGAATAAATCCTAATAGAACGTTTTCTTCCCTCTTTGACCTGCCTGAAGACTAACTTTCCAGCTATAGCTATGGTAGTGAACAAAAATAGTCTTTGTTTTAAAGTGGAGCATTGAAGTAGCGCCCTCACAAAGATGTGCTGAGAAACTGTGAGGTTCTTAGAAGGCCAGGGGAAAAAAACAAGCTAAAAAGAGAGAGAGAAAAAAAGGCAACAAGATTCAATAGTTAGGCAAATCAATAAAGGTGAGCCCCAAGTTATGCACACAGCATGGAACATCTAACGAGCCTGGGAACGGTTCATGGCATCTCAAGATTTACAGTGCCATCTTCTGACACCAAAGAGGACGTGGCGAGAGCAATGGCGGTTTGCTTCCCAATGAATACACTTAGAAGCAAACTGCAGGAATGAGGTACATTTCCTGGAGAGCTCATGTCATAAAAAAATACATAACACATGAATTTGTAAAAGAGCTTAAAAAAAATACTGTCACCGTTTTAATCCTTTTTTTTTCTTTGTAAATGAGGCTGGTGTGTCAGAATAGACTGCTGACTTTTGCTAAAACTTGAGCCTGAATTCTCACAGAAAATCAGACCACAATGGAATAGATAGGAAGTCAGATATTCAGAGCTTGTTGACCGAACGGGTTAATTCAACAGTGGTATCCTGTTAAACGCAGGTACACGTACAACAACTCCGAGCTTCTCATCTCCCATGCATTCCAAAGGGAGAGTCCCCTCAGATCCTGAACTATGCACTCTGCCACACTGCACAGCGCAGCTCCCTGCAGACTAGTACTGGGGAGTTTCTTGCTTTTGACAGACTTTAGGTCTTTACTCTTCTTTGCCTTTAGAAGGAATGATTAGAATTTCTTTTTATCACACTGTAGTTTCCTTCAAGTTTTTGTTTGTTTGGTTGGTTTTATTGGCAAGCATCAGTGCCGCATTACCGTCGATTCCCCAGGCTTCATCGTGCTGCGGTGAGACCACTGGAAAGCACGGTGTTCTCAGCACAAGGCTGGGACTGCTCCTTCACCACCGGGTCTGCAAGAAAGCACAGGTTCCCCACATCAGCACCAGAACTGAGGCTACCGTGAGAACGCCACAGCCAATCTGCCTTTCTTCTTCTACATGCACGTTTATGTGGGACGCAGGTCACATAAGAACCAGGCATTAGGCAGGATCAGGAAATAATTCCTTATTTTTTCTCCCTCAAAGCAGGGTCTAGAACCCATAGTTTCAAACATGCTAGGCAATCAATTGGTGAAGTCACTGCTGCAACTCCTCCTGAATACTGGATTTGGGGCACAAGTTTTACAAGGAGCTCAAACTAGCCCTGAACTCTTCCCTCTTCTTCAACCCCGATCCTCCTGCTCAGCCAGCGCGGCTTCATGCCCAGGCGTGCGCCTTTAATCCCAGCACTCGGGAGGCAGAGGCAGGTGGATTTCTGAGTTCAAGGCTAGTCTGGTCTACAAAGTGAGTTCCAGGACAGCCAGGGCTATACAGAGAAACCCTGTTTCGAAAAACCAAAAAAAAAAAAAAAAAAAAAAAAAAAAAATTTTTCTATGTGATTCTTCTACTTCCTTAGAATATAGATCCAACTGCTGAAAGGCACAGAACCCTAACTTACAACTGTTCACATTTATTCCAGTTTCTTCTTTGAGTACCAACATCATACTCAGCCTCTAAATTCTTTAAAGCACATACAATGATAAGCAAGTTATGAAAAGATGAATAAGAGAGCCAGCGGCAGTCTACTGACTTTAGGGAGCAGTGAGATACACAGTTTATTTGGATAATAACTAAATAATGAATTATGTGAAACATTCATCAGGTTGTTTTTGTTATTATTTCTGAGACAGAATCTTACTATAGAACCTTATGGGGGGGGCACACAGCCCCTTTTATAGCAGGCCAGGCCTACCTTGCTGTTGCCAGGTAACTGTGGGGTGGATCCAGACAGAACACCAACACCTTAGAAGGCTTCAAATATGCAATCCTTATGCATATACATGTCCATTTGTTTACACTAGTATTGCTTTCTATTTATTTGGTTTTGTTTGTTTTGAGACAGGGTTTCTCTGTATAGCCCTGGCTGTCCTGGAACTCACTTTGTAAAGGCTGGCCTTGAACTCAGAAATCCACTGCCTCTGCCTCCCAAGTGCTGGGATTAAAGGTGTTTGCCACCACAGCCCGGCATTTGTCTATTTTTTTTTTTTTTTTTTTTTGAGTCAGGGTTGTGTGTAGCCCTGGCTAGCTATTCTAGAACTCACTCTGTAGTCCAGACCAACCTTGAACTCAGGGATTTACCTGCCTCTTCGTTCTGAGTGCTGGGATTAAAGGGATTCTCATTAGCACACCTGGCTTTAAAGAAACAACAACAAAACCCAAAACTCCCAGTCTTACTATGTATTCCTGAATGTCATCTGTCTAAGGCACAGAAGGCTAAAAGAGAAGATCCTTTACACTTTTTGTCACCTTAAACTTCTGCTGTAAGTTTGAAACCATAGCAATATATTCTTCATATTAGTTAATATTATTAGGAATTAGTTAAGCTCCAGAGGTAAAAAGGTTTTAAAAGAGCATACAGTAGTCAGACAATACACCCAAACCTTACAGGCCAGAACTCATCTTAATTCAGAGTGAACTAAGAGTCAAGTCACTACCCAGCTTCATCCTGTCCCAGCCTCTCCAGGACTAGACTAAGCTACCTCTTCAAGCACATGGTCAAGTGTATGTGACGTTTCAATGGGGAGATCTACACTCAAACCGTAAGCAGGTACAGAAGGACACATGCTTAGTGGGAGATGTCAGAGTCCAGCTGTCATCTGTGACTGCTCCCTCGACTCAGAGCCCTCTTAGTCACACACTGCTTCCTTTAGAAACACATAAGGGTGCGCTAACTACTTTTATTTTAAATGAGAAAAAAAAAATGGCTGACTAGTATGCTTGAAAACAAATCTTAGATACCTTCAGTCTACAAGATCAGGGTTATGAGAGTGGGTAGATAGCCTGGCCTCAGAGGTACTACTACTAGTGAATAAGCAAACACCTTTGGGAACTAAGAAAAATCATCTATAAAGTGGCCTCAGTGATCTAGAATAAATAAAATTTGATGCCAGACATCTAGTGTTCTGACTGACCTTGAAGATAAAGAGTGACAATTTTGTCTTTTTTTTTTTTTTTTTTTTTGAGACAGGGTTTCTCTGTATAGCCCTGGCTGTCCTGGAACTCACTTTGTAGACCAGGCTGGCCTCGAACTCAGAAATCCATCTGCCTCTGCCTCCCGAGTGCTGGGATTAAAGGCGTGCGTCCCCACCCCTGGCTTTTTGCGCCACCACGGCCGGCTTGACAATTTTGTCTTTTAATAACTCACAGGGCTAGAGAATGGTTAATAACTCACAATGACTGTTCTTCCAGAGGTCCTAAGCTCAATTCCCAGCAAGAACAACATGGCTTACAACCATCTGTAATGATATCTGACACCCTCTTCTGGTGTGTCTGAAGACAGTTACAGTGTAAGCTTATATCCATAAAGTAAATAAAAGAAAAACTTAAAAAAACAAAAAACAAAAAACTTACAGAAGTATGGGTGCTCCATGGCCTCTTTGGCGGTCAGTCTCTGTTGATGGTCGTACCTCAGGAGCTTGTCAAGAAGATCTAGGGCCTCGGGGCTGACAAGGTGTCTGTTCTCACTATGGATAAAGTTTTCCCAGCGCTTCCGTGAATGTCTAAGGAAAACAGTGAGTCATTACTATTCTGAGACTAAACAACATGAAAAATTCTCCTCTATAAAAATTCTCTGCTGACCCAACATCAACGACCCCTTAGAACAGTGCACTGTGTGAAGCGGCTGAAGCTCATTCTTACTGGTACCCACCTCATATAGCAGCACCTCCACAACCTGTCACACCCAGGTATAACCATGGTGTACTGACACAGAATGGCTCAATCACTGGATAAACAGAGTCAGTTTAAAACGTCTGCATCTGAGTGAGAGTGTTCAATCTTCCTGGATTTCTCTTATGGCCCAGTCTTTTCAACAACCATGAGTACAGCCTGGTGCCGACTAAGCAATGATGTGTAGGTAGATTTAGAGAGTTGGCTTTAGAAACAAATGGTTTCATATGACAATGTGTGAAGACCACAAGCCAAACATTTCCTTTTAGCATACTGCACTGAAGACTGAAGCTGGGCATGGTGATGTACATCTATAATCCTAGCACTCAGGTTGAGGCCAGCAAGGGCTATGCAGCAAGACCATGTCAAACAAATAAATCTCTAAACCATACAAAATTCAGTGTGCCTTAATATTTATTGTAAAACTTACTTCAGAAAATAAGCTGGGTGGGTAGGGGTGCAGGGTGGGGGGAGGCTATAGGGGACTTTCTGGATAGCATTTGAAATGTAAATGAAGAAAATACCTAATAGAAAGTTGGAAAAAAGAAAGGAAAGAAAAAAAAAAAGAAAGAAAAGAAGCTATTCATTTCTTATTTAAAGAAACATAGTTTTCCAGGATTTGTCATCCAAATAGGTATATTTAAGGCTAAGGAGATGGCTCTGTGGTTTTAAGAGCACAGACTGCTCTTCTGAGTTCAATTTCTGACAACCATATGGTGGCTCTTAACCATCTCTAACTCCAGTTCCAAAGGACTCCTATTCTGGCTCTGCAGACACTAATACATGCATGGTACATATGTATGCACACAGATAAAACATGCTTACATATAAACCAGAAAGTAAGTTAAATATTAAGTACACGCTTTAACCAAATAAAATTTCCCCTCGTAACATTATGATTTTGTTTCTCTGCTTCCATGGGATCTCATGATTGCCAGGCTGGATTCAAACTCAATGATCCTCCTGCCTCAGCCTCCCTGGTGTTGTGATTAGAGATATCCATGTCCACAGACGGCTTATTTTCCATTTTCTATTGATAAGTAGGAGTCTTAGCATTTAGGAGGCTAAAGCAGGTAGATCTCTGTGAGTTGAAGACTAGCTCTGGTCTACAAAGTGAGACCTTGCTTCAATCAACCAACCAACATCAATATTGGTGTTAGAAAAGGGAAAGAAGCCAGGCGTGGTGGCGCTCGCCTTTAATCCCAGCACTCAGGAGGCAGAGGCAGGCAGATTTCTGAGTTCGAGACCAGCCTGGTTTACAAAGTGAGTTCCAGGACAGCCAGAGCTATACAGAGAAACCCTGTCTCAAAAAACCAAAAAAAAAAAAAAAAAAAAAAACCAAAAAAAAAGGAAAGAAACTGGATTTTGTGTAACCTTCCAACTTCTGAATCACAGCAAGAAAGGTACACCCTTCCTCCCTCCCCATCCCAACCTCCTTCTCTTTTTTACTTACTGTCCCAGGATATCATTGAAGTGTGGATCTAGGTCTATGTGGTACTTCTTCAGATACCCATATAGTTCATCTGTCCCCAGAACCTTGGCAATTCGAACAAGCTGAAACACAAAACAAACTGACCAAACCACCAAGCACAGAGCTTCCCATGAGTCTTAAGAGAACACTGAGCCAGACTTGGGAATCGGGAGATTCCATGCCACTCAGATCTCTAGGAACTTAGAGACCTGAGCCTAGGATAAACACAAAGACTTAAGGACACAAGTCTCACACGAATCCAAGTTTCTAAACTGCTTTTAAAGGGCTAAGGTAATTTAGATGCTAATATCTTTGAGGACATTGTGATCTAATGTCAAGAATCCGATTTTGTTGAGGTATTGTGGGTTGTCACAGGGATAGGTTATCAAATTTACTCTTAAACATTACATAGCCATATCTTACATTGGCAGAAATTTTTATAATCAATTCAACTTGGAGTTATAATTTTACATTGATATATAATTTATAGAATTATATAGATTTAAATTTCTCATATTGATACAGGATTTAAACTTATTGTTACTCTTTGATAGGCATTGTGCCTATACAACTCTTCTAAGAAGACCCAATCCTTCTAATAACTCCGTTAAAAACTGTTTAGGATGATTAAGTTTAGGATGTTTAGGACGACAAGTCAAGGGCCAGATTATATTATATTCTGATTTAATTATAATAAAGTGTTTTTAATTTACTCAAATAGAAATGACTAAGAATAGTTAAGGTATAACAGTTCATATATACTTTAAATAGTCTTCTTTTTAAAAAAAAAAGATTTATTTATTTATTATATGTAAATACACTGTAGCTGTCTTAAGACACCCAAGAAGAGGAAGTCAGATTTTGTTATGGATGGTTGTGAGCCATTATGTGGTTGCTGGGATTTGAACTCAGGACCTTCAGAAGAGCAGTCAGTGCTCTTAACCCCTGAGCCATCTCTCCAGCCCCCGACAGATAGTCTTCTGTGGACAGAAGTCCACAGAGTACATTTAAGGCCATTTCATTATTAAAGATCATTTGACTAGAAACAAGTCTGTTCCTGACTACACCCCTTTCTTGGTTCAAAGAAAAAAATTAAGTATCAATAGAATTGCTCCAGTCATGGAGAGATAATCACGAGGCAAAAATTGTCTCAATTCATCTACAGACAAAAATACTGTCCAGAGCCGAGCATGGTGGCACACGCCTTTAATCCCAGCACTCGGGAGGCAGAGGCACACGAATTTCTGAGTTCGTGGCCAGCCTGGTCTACAAAGTGGGTTCCAGGACAGCCAGGGCTATACAGAGAAACCCTGTCTCGAAAAACAAAACAAAACAAAACAAAACAAAACAAAACAAAACAAAACAATACTGTCCAGGAAAAGGTCATACTATGCAAAATAGTTGACAGATAGCTCTGCCAAGCAAGACAGGGTTAAGAAGTCCTTCAAAATTCTGCTTTACAAAAGTCTGTCACATGATCCTGGGCCAGAAGGCTAAAACATTTTGAGGAATTAGGGACTGTCCAGGTAGTTAGCTGTCTCTACAAATGGTTAAATTTTGGAAGCTATGTCTTGTGCTTCCTATATTTTCAGGTAATATTTAAGTCATTTTTGGATTTCTGATGGGGTTGAAGACTAGTTATAGTTTCATAGCAGTCAAGCTGTTTAACATTAAGAGAGATGATAGAAATTTGAGAGGATGATTTTCAGATGGTAATACAAGCTAAAACTAGAATGTAATTCACATATAAAATTGTAAGCTTTTAAAGTTAGGATACATGGTAGAGTGCTTTATCTAAAGCACAGACAGACTGGGTGTTAAGTATATCTTATACTTTCTAAATTGCATAATAGCTGTGCTCAATTTATATCTGAGAAAAAAAAAGGAGAGCCTTTTAATTGTACAAAAAGGGGAAACGTGGTTAATTATGCTTCCTCAAGAGGGGCTGCCCCAATGAGTGGATCATGTGCTCAGGTGATTTCATGTGAACTTTCTCCCCATTTTAACTGGTCAAATAAAGGCTAGAACCTGTGATTGGGCAGTGGAAAGGAAAGGTGGGGCTGGAGGTTTTAGAGAGAAGGACGAGAAGGAGGAGGAAAGAAAGACAGAGGAAGAGGAGGTGGAAGATGGAGCAGTACCATGTGGCCTGGAAAAGCCGAAAGTAACAAGGGATCTCATAGATCATATGTTCTATTGCTGGCATTTGTAACATAACAGTGACAAATCTGCTCACCTGGTCATAGTTGTCCTGCCCATGAAAGAATGGCTCCTTTCGGAATATCATGCTTGCTAACATACAGCCCAAGCTCCACATGTCCAAGCTGTAATCATACATCTGAAAGCATTAAGGATGGCCGATCAGTCAAGGATGGCTAGAAGCCCTTTGTACCGATGGTGTTTCATTACTCATCTGACTCCTGAAGATTAGCCCGTACTTCTAAGGCACTAGGGTCTTATACAGATCAGGCAAGCTCCATTCTTAGACTTTCTGCAGTTATAACTAAAAGTCACTTTCCCTATTAAAAAAAAAAAAGAAAAAGAAAAAGAAAAAAAGGGCAGCAAGAGGCTCAGCTGGTAGACTAAATGTCCAAGGCTGCCAACCCCAACAACCTAATCCTTATGCCAAGAACCAACATGGTGGAGAGAACAAACTCCTCCTGCAAGCTGTCTTCTGACCCTTACACGTGAGCTGTGGTACAAGTAAGCTTATACATACATAATGAAAAAAAATTTAATGTAGCAGAGAAAAAGCTTTATAGAGTAGAATAATAACTGGGTTTTGTATGAATTCATCGACTACAT
Source organism: Mus minutoides (assembly GCA_902729485.2). Taxonomy (NCBI): domain Eukaryota; kingdom Metazoa; phylum Chordata; class Mammalia; order Rodentia; family Muridae; genus Mus; species Mus minutoides. The sequence goes on along the minus strand of LR750035.1, from coordinate 184,772 downwards.
AGCAAACCAGAAAAATCCCTAAGAAAATATAAAATTAACGCAGAGCAGCTTCACTGACACGTTCACCTGATAGTCCACAAGGAGCTCCGGTCCCTTGAAGTACCTCGAGGCCACTCGAACATTGTACTCCTGAGCAGGATGATAAAACTCTGCCAGACCCCAATCAATCAGTCGGAGCTATAAGAAACAGAAGACAAAACAGATGAAAGATGCCCTTGGACATGCCCATGCCTGTGGTGAGGCCACAGCACATATCTACAACAGGTACTTGACCACATACAGTGTGAGTGTACCCATGGAAAACTACACTTTCAGAACCGCAGATGAAATCATTTCTGGAGCAGAGTACTTGGAATGTTTCAGAGTTTCCCCCTTTAAGTTACTCTGGTCTTTCTCTCCAGATCAGAGCTCAACCTTGTTTCTGCCTCCATGCTACTTACATATGGAGCACACTACCCCATCACTCGGGGCTCTTAACATGAGCTCCAGGCAATACTGAAGGACATGCATGGCTTCCTCCAGGCAGAAGCATTGCACACTGCTCTAACTGGTTATTAAGCTAACACTGGCTGTGACAGCCAGAGTTGGAGGGACCCAAGGGCTAGTTGGACTGGAATGATCATGAAGAAGTGATGTAGAAACCACTGTTGTAGTTTCTTCCTAAGGCCCTTTGAACACTAGAACTAAAATAAAACCAGAGACTATAGTCATGGTTACCATGTACTTTCCTGGTAGTAACTAATACAGGAGACTAGAGAAGTCACAGTAATGCAGTCTACAAAAGGAATCAGCATGGTCTACAGACAGCACAGACAGCATCGTGTCTACTGATACCACAATGCTATTTGAGTTAGAGCTTCCCTAAGCAAAGGTTTGGTGCTGCCTGGCTGGATTGGTACCTTTTTTTGTTGGTGATCTATCATGACATTGTGAGGTTTCACATCCCTGTGCATGATTCCCTTGCTGTGGCAGTAATCCAGAGCCTAGTAGGTAAGAGAGCAGAGAAAAGTAAGCAAACCCTCTATCGCCCCCAATGCAAACACATTCTTATTATGTGACACCGTAACTTGAACAGTCTCAAAAAGCACAGCTTACTACCTTTAAGAGAGAGAGAAAAAGCTCTCTGTAGACACTACAGTCAGCAGCCAGTAGAAAGGGTCATGCCGAAGGCTGCTTTATAAGGAGGGAATGAGAACCAGAATGTGGGACTTGAAGAATGACATCCTAACATATCTTCTAACAAGGCAGACGCAAGCATGAGTTTTCTAGATTAAGACACATTTACATTCTACTTAAATATAAAATCTGAGCCACTTAGCTTTTAAAAGCCAACATTTTAATTCTGAGAGAAAATTATTTTCTGTAATAGAATCAACATAAGAGGCTTTTATGCATTGAAAGCCTGTGATCTTTAGTAAGTTGAAAACCCTGTAACCATTGCTACCACACTTTACAACTCTCAGGACCGAATTCCCACTTTGAGTGACTTCCAGCCACTGCTGGCTCTGCTCTGTGATCTAGAGATTTTTTTTTTTTCCCGGCTAGACATTCCTAATGGCACAGTCCTTTGTCTCCTTTCTTTCACTGCGTTTCTGAGATTGAGTAATTGTATGAACTTATTAGTTTGTTGCACTGGGATTGTGTCTACTTTTGGCTGTTGAGAACATGCTGCATTAAATAACCATGCAGAAGACTTTTGGGGGGATATGCATTTATTTATCTTGGGTAGATTTTTAGGAGAAGTTCCTTGCTGTATAAGAACTTTACACTTTCTAAGGAACTGCCTGTTTTCTCAAGTCTAACACAGGATGGTTCCAGTTTTTTACACACTGGCCAACACCTGTCACACCCTTTTTAAAATAACAGCTATTCAGGTGGATTAAAGTAGTATCTTAATGTGTTTCTGATTTGTATTTCCTTATTAGTGTAGAAACAAATTTGTCACTTCTTTATTGGTCAGTCTATATTTATGCTGCCTTTGAAGAAATGTTTATTTAAATCTTTTATCTTTAAATTTGTATTAATATGCCTTTTTCCTTTTTAATGTTATACAGCTCAGTCAGGTTACTCTCTATTCTTTCTGCACTAGCCTGGCCTCAGAGTCAATATCCTCCTAGGTCAAGACACCTGAATGTTGGGATTACAGGCATGCTCATCACATCCAGCTTTTTTTTCATCACACACGAAGGCACGTGGACTTCTTTGTGAACCCCAAAGACGAACCTTTGGCTTAAAAAGCACTGAAAAGTTTCAAGAGGCTACCTTTGTCATGTGGGGGCTTATCCTGATTAAAAATGTCAGCAGAATTCTGACACCTACCTACTAGTGTCAGTTAAGCCCCTCCAGCTATAACCAAAAGTTAATCTAGATAACAAGCACCTCCTGGCTGTGAAACAGCAACAGACAGAAAAAGACACCATCCCAGGCAGCTTTATGCCACAGAGGAGCATCAGCCTGATGCAAACAATATGCTCCCCTGATCTATAGCAACAACAAAGTTTGATGCTTTTAGTCTGAATTTGGAGAATGGGCAATACAGAACCTGGGGAGAAGGTGACATAATCTGGGAAGAAAGAAATATTGAAAGTGAGCCCAGGATCACTTTCTGGACATCCGTAATTACGCTACCATTTCTGCAGCAAACAATCTATAGTTACAGCTTGTCACCAGCTATGCAAGGCTACTCTAAGCACCTGGTATATGACCAGTGTACTACAGATAACAGAACTCTTAGTTTTGCTTACTTTAAATAGCTACCATAGATTTAAGGACATCTGACTGGAGGCTTTACAATGGAAACTTAAGATTGATTTACTTCACTCATGTTCTATTTCCATTTTTTGTTTTGCTTTATAATCGATGTGGCAAGACTGATATGAGCTCTTGTGCCTCCTTTCAACTGGTGTTTGTTTCCCCAGAATTTCATAGTTCTCACCCAAATCCATCTCTGCAGTTGTCTTATGAAACTAGGGTCTGTGAGGGCACACACCCTAAATCTGAATCCAACCACATAAAGCCTGGTGGGTAGAGGTAGTCACTGAGCAGTCACTCATAGCCTTTAGCCTCAGTTTTTTCTACATTTTCTTTCTTCTTCTTGTTCTCTCTCTCTCTCTCTCTCCCTCCCTCCCTCCTTCCCTCCCCCCCCCCTTTTTTTTGGTTTTTCTGTGTAGCCCTGGCTGTTCTGGAACTCACTCTGTAGACCAGGCTGGCCTCGAACCCAGAAATCCGCCTGCCTCTGTCTCCCAAGTGCTGGGTTTAAAGGCGTGCGCCACGATGCCCGGCTTCTACATTTTCAGCAAGGTTAAATATTTCCTATTTTCTAAGAGAAAATGTTGATTTTTTTCCCATTTTATCTAGTCTCTGTCAAAGATCTAATTCTGACAATACCTGGGATATGAAAAATATAGCAGCCGGGCGTGGTGGCGCACACCTTTAATCCCAGCACTCGGGAGGCAGAGGCAGGCAGATTTCTGAGTTTGAGGCCAGCCTGGTCTACAAAGTGAGTTCCAGGACTGCCAGGGCTATACAGAGAAACCCTGTCTGGAAAAACCAAAAAAAGAAAAATACAGGATGGAACCAAGGGCTGAGCCAAAAAAAAAAAAAAAAAAAAAAAAAAGGCAGTGATTAGAGCGATTAGTTCTTGGCAGGGTACAGTGGCCAGACATCCTGTGGGTTCCTAACATGCCTGTACATTCTCTGAGGGGTACTTCAGTTTTGATATTTGCTATAGCTTCTGCTCACAGACAGTGGATTCTTTGCCTCATTAGCAGAAAGAGATAGATCCCTGCCATCACCAGACAGCAGCAGGTTTTGTCTTCATCGAGTTCGTGCTAACTAAAAACTCCAAGACTTGAAAAATGACTTAAATGAGCTCCTGTGAGAAGAGGACAGTAGTTCTCATAGTGCACGCATGGGCATTTCTGGGAAGACCTCTAGGAGAGGGATAGCTTGATGTTCACAGCATGGCAAATTTCTTCCCACTGCACACTTCCCCAGGAAAGGAAGGCCAGGTCAAGCAGTCTATCTATCCTTCCTAACAAAGCTCAATAGACACTAGCGAATTCTAAGCCCAGCATTCTGGCTCTAGTGACAGATAGATCACTCAAGAACAATTCTAAGGAAAACATTCATTTCAGAAAGCCAGATCTGTAGAACTTCCACTCCCCAAGTCCAGCTTTGCTTCAAGCTGGTATTTTACTTGAGCAATGTTTTCCAGTTCCCACACAAACCCCATCTTGGCAATTTTCTTAATTGAGATTCACAAGCATTGAACTCAAGAGATTCGCCTACCTTTACCTCACAAGTGCTGGGATTAAAGTTATGTGCCACCATGTTGGCCAATTCTGCATTTATGGTGCACTTCTGGGGGGAGTACACAGTGTTAGTAAGTTCTTAGTGATCTATTACCCTAAACGTATACAAGGCCAGCTCATAGTACTTTACTGCAGTGTTCATCAAGACAAATGAAAACTTGTGTCCGTTGATTGATAATGCTTCGATTTTTTAGTACTTGGTATTTGTAAGTCACTTAGAAGGTTCACCCATCACTTCTCCCTTGCTCAAACTAGCCAGTGCAGGTGAGGTGCAGATATTCTCATACAAGAGAGGAATATTAAAAGAGAGTTTGAAAAACTAAAAAGATGGCTGCAAATGTCTGCCAATTATGTATACATCCCTCTTCATGACTTTCCTATCAAGAAATAGTAACTGCCAGGTGGTGGCAATTGGCTTTGATCCCAAGCACTCGGGAGGTGGCGGCAGGCGGAGCTCGAGGATCCCCTGAAACCTGCTCTACAGAGGGAGTTCCACGAGAGAAACCCCACCTTGAAAAAACTAAAAAAACCGCACCCCGACCCCCCAAAAACCCAACCAACCAACCAACATTTTGTACCAACCAATTCAACAAACATAGTGACGTTGAGGGCCAAACTACAGGGCTGACCTTGGCAGGCTGCATGCTGAGGTTTCCATTCTCTTATTGTTACTTGGAAGACAGGACCTCAACTATTCCAGCAACCCAGCCCACATCACACAGGTACATGAATGAGCCCAACCCAGACTATCTTATCTTAGTCAGGCAGACCTGACTCTAAAAAAAAAGTTACCAGGCCAACTAATCAAATTATAAGCAATGAAAAGGCATTCTTAAAAAAGTCTTTTTAAGTCTGTCACTTGTCATAGAGAAAACTAGGATTAATTAGCTGGCAAAGAAAAAAAACTCCAACTGCCAATACGAGCCATACACAAGGGGTTGTGAATTTTGTATAATGGCCATGCACTCCTTGTTTGGCCAAATTTCCAAGTTTCATTGAAAATCTGTGAGGTCTCACAACAGGATTCTCATCAGAACTTAAGTCTCACTAAATTCTCTATTAAGAAATATTCTGCTTGAATTCTTTATATTTTTAACATCCTCTCAAAAGTACAAGCCTGCGGGGAGAGAAAAGCCCCATCAGCAAATGCCACTTACTTTAAGTAGTTCATACATATAAAACCGGATATCAAAGTCAGTCAGGATCTGGTAGAGTTGCTGGAACAGATTTCAGAAAGCAGAAAGTTAATTTAGTCTGACTGTATTATGATATTCTAAACGTTGGCCCTTCCCTGCAAACTTAGGGCTTACATTATGGACACCCAGGAGTTCACTGCCTGACCTGGAATAGCAAAGATAAGGAGTCCAACATTTCTACCTTCAATGGGCAAAGGAAACACTTCAATTTCAATAACCACGGCCACACTGCTGTGAGGTCTGTTGTTGAGCTGTGCACATATTCTACTGCACAGCAAGCTGAGCCCACCCCACACACAGCACACCTAGAGGACTACTCCAGGGAATTCAGAGTAGTGTTAGGGGAATAAAACATTTCGTAAAAGAAACAAGAAAAGTGAGACTTTTGGAGATGGCAAGAGACTTTCCAAAAATCTATGCTATGTTCTCCAAATTTGGGTGAGACAGATCAATTGTACAGGCTGTGCTAAACTGAACCATGAGGTCAATAAATAGCCTAGAAAAGAGAAAAGACCAGCCGGGCAGTGGTGGCACACGCCTTTGATTCCAGCACTTGGGAGGCAGAGACAGGCGGATTTCTGAGTTCGAGGCCAGCCTGGTCTACAAAGTGAGTTCCAGGACAGCCAGGGCTATACAGAGAAACCCTGTCTCCAAAAACCAAAAACAACAACAACAACAAAAAAAAACAAAAAAAAACAAAAAAAAAAAAAAAAAAAAAAAAAAAAAAAAAAAAAAAAAAAAAGGAAAGAGAGAGAGAGAGAGAGAGAGAGAGAGAGAGAGAGAGAGAGAAAGAAAAGACCAAATTCACAAACTCTCAGAGTGCTAGGATTTTTATTTTCAGAAAACTAAATGGGCTATTTTATTTGAACCTTTAATTTATAAAAGGCTTTTCTTCTCATATCATGTACTATCTATATCAATCATAGTATAAAGGGCCCATGGCATAAAAAATGTCCTTGGGCTGTCAACAAAATATTTCTGATTATTCAAACCAGTACCAATTTTACTGACTATGAAAGCAGCAGTGTTTGGATTTATTTCATTACAAAGCCCTGAATGGCTGGCCACCACTCGTCATGACCTTCTTTTTCCCCCAAGTTCTTGGTCGGAGTTTAAGCTCTATCTGGACCAAGTAACTGCCTGGGCTTTTAATTAAGGCGGCTCCCTCCCCGGCAACCTGGCTTCCTTTAATAGTTGTTGCTACAACCCGCACTGCGGCTCCAGGAACCACCCCCTCTGAAGACACCAACATGTATCTGCCCCCCATCATCCCTTTCCAGTGCTTCTCTTCCAAACCATCCTATAAGCTTTCTAGAGAATCAGGAGTCTCCCTTCTCTGAGTCTTAGGTCATGCCATGATCTCCCTCTGAGGCAGTGGCTCTCAACCTTCCTGGTTAGCACTACAGCCCTTTAATAAGGTTCCTCGTGGGGTGATATTTATGCTTCTGTTTTAACAAAAATCTGATACCAAATGGGTTGCAACACACAGGCTCAGAACCACTGTTCTAAGGTGTTCACAGCACAGTGAGATCCTCAGTGGCCCTAGAATTAGCACCAGGTACTGGCAGCAACCTGGAGTTCTAGAAGTAAACCCTGACTGTTGTGAACATAAACCTGTCTCCTGCTAGAGCCATGTTCATGTTGCCTGAGTGCCTGGCTATGCACACAAAGGAAACAGGTGCCCGTGGCTGATGGTGGGCACTACTGTGTTGATTCAGGATCTCTGAACTCTCCCCACTTTCCCAAATATAATACGTCATGGCTCCATTGCACAGCTGTAACCTACACCCATTTTCTCTACAAAACCTTCAAGCCAAGTCCTCATACGGCAGGACATATAGCAGGTCTAACTCCTCCACATTTGCTTTTATAATGCTTGCCAGTTAATGGAACAAAACAGATCCTATCTTTCAAGGCCCAACAGAGTCCATGGGAAATTAGAAAATCTTTGTAAGAACCACACTTTCCCTCCAGCTACGTGGAGAATATTATTAACCAAGCAACTGCAGAATTCGGGCAGGAAGTAAACAGTTTGCACATTTGCATAAGAGACTTATCAGAAACACCAAGCTTATGTTTCCCAGAAGGTTATGAGCTCACAGCAAAGGCACTTGCTGCCATACTCAATCTAAGTGTGTGATTCCCTAGGACCCATATGGGCAACAATGGCCAGTCCAATTTCCACACAATTATGACACATGTATATGCATGTGCACACACATGCATACACACTAAATGTAATAAAGTGAAAGTAGTAAGGAGCAAACCTCTTTCCCATTCCAGTTTGGTTGCAAAGCCTCACCACACTCATGTCTCCCTGAAATCAATTCTACAGCCTGGTTGAATATATCTTGGGCTTTAAAAATAAACCCTACATCTGAACAAGAGACTGGAAGACACTGCAATTTGATAACCAGGCCTGAGGTGTCCTATACAAAATCACAGACATCCAAGGAATGGCCACACTGGGCCTCACTTACTCCTATGCATGAATGCAGATGGTTGTGAGCTACCATGTAATTGCTGGGAATTGAACTCAGGACCTCTGGAAGAGCAGACAGTACTCTTATAACCACTTAACCATCTCTCCAGCCCTTACAACACGCAGAAAACTGACATGTCTCAACAGATACCTTTTCCTTTAGACTTGTTCTGAGACATGATCTTCCTATGCAGCTCAAGGTGAGCTAGAATTTGCTATGTAGTCCAGGTTGGCCTTGAACTTAGAATTCTTCTATCTCAGTCTCCCAAGCACTGGGATTATAGATGTGTGCCACCATATCCAACTCTTAAGAACTTTAAAGTTAAGGTGTATGCTGTTAAGTGGTCACTCTTAACTCTTAGAGATGACTCTGCCATTTAAGGGCTACTATGTTTCTTTTACTGTTTAACGTTCACATACAGGAAACAGCGATGTTCTAAAGGAGGAACTAACCAAACTAGAACCTCTACCTGAAGTCAAACACCAAGGAAAGTGATTACAGCCACAGAGAACTAACCGTCATGGGTAAAACATGGCCCACATTAGACTCAGTGAACACCAACAGGCTCCAAAGAGCCAGCACTACACGGGCTGGGTATCTGAGGCACTTGGGACCCAAAGTGTTTCTCCTGTCAGGTAATTTTCAGCTTTTAAATTCTTTGCATCAGCATAGTGAAATATCTTGGTTCTTAGACCCAAGTCTAAACATAAAATTCATTCATAGCTTTGTTTTGGGGGTATTTTTAATTTTATTTTTAAGCAGGATTTCATATAGCCCACCTTAACCCCAAACTCCCTTTGGCTTCTTTCTGCCTTTTGAATGCTGGGATTAGAGGCCCCAGCCACAACATGTGGCCAAAATCCATTTGTGTTTCATAGCCACAGACCACAAAGCTAAATTCGTACCTTTTCTTTTAAGACAGGGCCTTAGTATGTAGTCCTGGATGGCATCAAACACAGAGATTTACCTGTCTCTACTTCCCAAGTGCTAAGATTAATGGCATGTACTACCACATCAGTTTATTCAAGATTTTAAATAGTTTAAAAAAAAAAAAGTTAAAAACTTTCATTTTCTACTTTGTGGGGTGGTGATGTACTGAGAAGCACTCCACATTTGACTAGAGATGTCCAACCTAGAGATTATATTCTCTGGACACAAGTACAATCAAATTAGGAATCAACAAAGATTATTTGAAATGCCCAATTGATGTTGAACCATATGCTCTCAAACATATAGCTCTTAAAGACATTATATGGGGGACAAGAGTTACTGAGAATAGTTATGATAGTAGATGGATTATAGTGTAAATCAATGTCTTGGATTCTGTGACTACACAGGTAAATGCTCAGGTTCCATTAACAGCACATTCAAAAACCAAGTAAGATAATGTCCGACTATCTACAAGATGACTCAGCAAAAAGATGAAGCTAGCAATGGGATGGAGCAGGAAGACATGGAAATACTGACTGGCACACCTGGGCCATGGCTGATAGTGGCCTCTGTGTAGAAAGCCTGCAAACTAACTTTACAGATGCAATATAGCCTAGATATCAAAATGAAACATTTCCATAATAAAAGGAAACTTACCGATCAAAGTGATTACCAATGGTCCAATAAAAATCACTAAACAAGTTGTGTACACCGCATTGTTGCTTGTGTTTTATTGTGTAGTACTAGTGATGGAACTCAGGGCCCTGTCCATGCTAGGGAAGTAAGTGCTACGTGAACACCCATCACTGAGCAAGCCATGGCACTAATGCCAGGACACTCTCTGTATAGATAGTACTTTAAAGCCAGTTATTATACTTCACAGTAAAAGGGAAATGATGAAAAGGAAAACCAAACCTTTCCATTAAGATACACACAGGACAAAATAAAAAATCTTTCTGAAGTATATATAGATGAACAGATTGCCAATTGGTGCCCTGTCATCCTACCTAGAAGACAAACCATTTAAGAGCTATCATTCATCCTTCTAAAACACACATGCTACCTGATATTTAGTGTTCTTTTAGGCTGACCAAAATAGCATGGCTCAGTGTTCAAAGGGGATTCCTATCCCTGTGCTTCACCTGAAGGTCCTCTACAGTTACATACAGACCTGGGAGGGACAGACTCTAGAACTGGGAGCGAAACAACAGTTTGAAGTCAGCATGGTCATGGACTCTATAGACTTAAAAAGCTGGAAGCTCAGACAAACAGTGAGAAGCCCACAGAGCTTCAAACTAAGAAGCACACTGCGATCCAGAAGTAGACAGACCCAGCTATGTCTGAAAGAGAGCAGACAACAAGCTGAAGGCAGCAGCTGTGAGTTAGCACAGCAACATCACTGAAATCTCCATGAGACCCTAACACACTCAACTGGAGACCAATAAGACCCAACAGCCAAGGTATCCCCAAGGCAGGAGGTGACTGCCTTTCAGAGCATTACTCCAAAACAGCAGCAACAACTACCAGAGACAACAAAATTGTGAAGAAAAACAGCATGGGGAGAAGATGCAACCATCTCTATGAGGAAACAGATATTACATAAAGTGTAAGAGAACAGAAGACTATTTTTAAAAATTCAGAGACTGAAATGGCTTCTAAAATACAAAGGCTAACATTTGAATTATATTCTAGACAGTGAGAACAAGAAAGGGGGGAGAGAAATCAAAGAACACTGAAAATATGGAAAGCCACGAGCTTTCAGATGGAAAAAGACCAGCAAGAATCCAGAACAAAGGATGAAAGGCGCCCACAGGAAGGCACATATTTAAACATTCACAAGACTGGGAATGAAGAGAAATTCCTAAACACTTCCAGAAAAGGGAAAGAAAAATCTTTAGATCAAACAGGAACAGCACCAGTTCTGACACTGGAACAAACTCTTCAAAACAGAAGAGATCAGGAATTCAACACAGAATTATAGTGAAGACATGAGTGAGGAGGATAAAAGATGTTCTCAAATATGCAACTTTCAAAAATGACTGATTCCCATGATTTCTTTAAAAGCACGTCCTTCAAAAGGATATTCTTTAAAAGACTATGTCTTCAGAACACCCCCTTTAAAGGTTCAGATCCCAGAGAAACAGGCTTCCCAGACATTAGAATTTGTTAACTCCCCACAGAACCTGGCACATATCACCTCTGAGAAACACTGGTCACTGATTTTACCTGTAAAGGAGTTATAATAAAACATTTGTTACATACAAGAAAGATATAAAATTTACTACTTCATTTTAAGTCAATGTATCCTTTTAGTTTTCATTAGATACCCTTAGAGAGATTAGCTAAGAAAATTACATGGGCAAATAAGGTTCTTTCATTTCACCTGCAACATAAATGCTGGACACCAACATCTGACCAGATGGCTTTATCTCTAGCCTCTCCCTCAACAATTCACACGTGTCTGATTCCTTGACAGAGTTGTAATCACCCACAAGTCCTCTCAGACCCTTGGAAATCAACATTGCGATTTTATTTTTATACTGTTTTCAAACTGTGTTCTAAAAAAGTTCTCCTTTTGTATGTTGTAACACCAGAACCCTCATGAGTAGGCTCTATTTTTATGCTCCATGAATAAACACAATAAACAAATCCATGAAGCAAGCTGAAAGCTGCTCACGGCTGCTTACTTACTTTTATAACTCTAGTGCTTAGGAAACTGAGGCAGAAAGGCCTCGATGAACTCCAGGCAGGCCTGGGATAGAGTGTCTCTCAAAAATCATTCACTATTTAAAACATTCTTTTAAAAGAATGTTTCAGTCAGCTGAGCACAGTGGCACACACTGAGTACATCTCAGTACTCTGGAGGCTGAGGCAGGAGGATCTGAGTTAAGTTGGTCAACAGAGCAAGTTCTAGGATGGTCAGGGATACAGACCCAGGGATACAAAACCAACCAACCAACCCACCCACCCACCCTTCAGTTTTAAATAGTATATCCTGATCAAAAATAAGACTGACTCTGTCTGTCTGTCTGTCTCTTTCTCTCTAATATATATCCCAGGATAAGGGTCTTTGACAACAGTGACTCTCAGTCTCAGTAGGTTATTGCTATCAACTGCTGTAGTGGATAAGAGCAAATTTAGTAGCTTCAATCCAATGATTCCTTACACAGAAGCTCTTTCCATTATCTTTCCTTTCAGCAATGGCAGATGTCATAAAAAGCAAAGTTAACACCCACTAACACTGTGCTGTCTAGAACAAATGTGTTACAGATGAAGCATTACATCTCATGTTGCACAGAGAACTCCACAGCTAACTCCTTGGGGAAGCAAGTCAAAGGGCAATGAATAATTCCTCCAAGTTCAAGAACCCCAACCAAGGTCTGCACTATTCAGGATCCAAGTTGTCATGTGACTCACCAACAAGATCCATGAGTGCTTTGATTTGGAGTTCAAATGGTACCCAAGCCACTCCCTCCTACCCCCATTAACCCCATGCCAGAAAGAAGCATACACACCTTAAAATCTGTATTATTGATATATTCAAATACCAAAGCTGGTGTCTTTGACTGAAAGAGAGAACAGTGATTTTTTTTAGATACTCAGACAGTAATAAAATGCAATTTGCAGAGCCCCACCCTCAAACCTCACAGATGAATAGGGGATTCATTTTCAAACCAGAGACAGCCTAGATTTTCTTGTTGTCTTTCTAGATTTGTTCTTGTGTCCATCTCCAAAGAGATCAGAAGAGGGTACTGGAGCCCCTGGGGCTGGAGTACCAGGCAGCTGTGAGCAGACTGAAATGAGTACTGGGGTCCAAGCTTAGGCCCTCTGAAGAGCAGCAAGTATTCACATGTTGAGCAATCTCTCCAGCCCTGAAAACCTTTTTGTATTTTAAATATAAAATTTCAAGTATTTACGATGTCTAGATTGCTTCAAAATAAAAGTGAGAGGTGGGAAAGTGGCAGGGTTATAAGTTGGCATGAGGGCAAATATTACTCAAGTTTAGTAATGCTCAGTGGGCACAGCATATACTATTTACTTCTGTATATGTGTCAAGTTTTAAACAGGAAGATTATTCCCCAAATGATTCAGCAGCATCAGCCCTGAGCAACTCATTTTATTAAGATTTACTCTCAGCAATATTCCAAGTCTCCACCTATATCAAGAGCTGCACACTTGGATTATGGTTGAGCAAGCAAGATGCATCTGACAGTTTTTACAGGTTTTCAGAATCTGTTGTCTTTTTAGGCTCCCAAATCATCATCTGGACTCAGAAGTAGACAAATGTAATCAAACTTTTAGAAGCAGTAAAGCTAGAGAGATGGCTCAGTGGTTAAGAGCACTTGCTGTGAAAGTAAGAGGACCCGAGTCTAAATCCCTCACAATAATGCAAAAACTGGGTACTATAATCTCCAGTAGTGGAGACAGATCCCAGAAGCTCAATGGGCACTCAGCCTAAATGAGTCTTCTGGCTTCCAAACATAAGCATCCCCATACATACATACACACACACACACACACACACACAGATATATAAGCACATAGCACATAACAAACTATCCACAAAAAAACCATAGTCTTTAAGGAAAAACCATAAGATGTTCAATTTAATACTTCCTTGTAGAAATCTAGAGCTTCAAATGTCAGGTTTACTTAGGCAAAATAATTTTCTGCTAATTGGCAGAAATACTGTTTCAAAACTGGAAGAAAAGCAGGGTTTTAGGGTTATAGAAGTAAAAATTCATCTCAAAAACCTTTACTGCTGAGAACTTTAGCTCAAGGTTCTTAGGGAGTGGGCCATAGCACACACACAGGTCTTTACCTGGGCAATGCAAAGTTCTAGTAGCACCAAAAACAAATGATTCTAACATTTTCATCAAGAACCTGACCTTGGGCTGGAGAGATGGCTCAGTGGTTAAGAGCACCAACTGCTCTTTCAGAGGTAATGAGTTCAATTCCCAGCAACCACATGGTGGCTCACAATCATTTGTAATGGGGTCTGATGCTCTCTTCTGATATGTCTGAAGACAGCAATGCTAGTGTACTCATATGCATAAAATAAATAATAAAATAAAACTTAAAAAAAAAAAAAGTGGCCTTTCTACAGACTCACATAAGCCTAATCCTCTTGAATTCAGGGGCTAAGGCTTCCTTTTCCATTTTCACCTACATCAATTTGAAAGAAGAATTATTTTAAATTATGTGTATATTATATGTTCACAATTAGCAGGTGAATATGGCTATCTACAGAAGCCAAATGTCTGATCCCTCTAGAGCTGGAGTTAAAGGTGGCTCTTAGCTACCTGACACAGGTGCTGGGACAAAAACTCCAGTTCTCTGGAAAATAATATGTGCTTTTAACCACTCAAAACTCCTACTTCAATTTTTTGCTTAACTCATATATTATACACATATATTAACAAGTTACAAATACTAAGACAAGTATTCATATCTCCAGTTAACTGAGAGGGGGAGCAAGGGGAGAGAAGAGAAAGTGGGGAGGGGGGCTTACAAACCATGTACTGACTCATATTTGTCTACTATGTACAAGGCCCTTAGGTTTATGCCCTAGTACCATCTCTTGAAATCTTAGTTTTTGTGTGTGTGTGTGTGAGAGAGAGAGAGAGAGAGAAAGAGACAGGGTGTCTAGCTCAGGTTGGCCTTAAATTCCCTATTTAAGTTGAGAATGACCTTGAATTTCTGATCATACATTTGGTTTCTATTATCTGCGTGCTGGGATTATAGGCACATATCACCTTGCCTAATTTATGAAGTTCTGGGAATCAAACTCAAGGCCTACTTATGCTATCAGACACTACCAACTCAGCCATACCCCTAAATTTACATTTTCTTTTTTCTTTTTGGTATTTTGGAGTCAGGGTTTCTCTGTGTAGCCCTGGCTGTCCTGGAACTCACTCTAGACCAGGCTGTCCTCAAACTCAGAAATCTGCTTGCCTCTGCATCCCAAGTGCTGGGATCAAAGGCATGCGCCGCCACACCTGGCTAAAATTTACATTTTCTATATATATGGTGTGTGTGTGAGCAATGCCCATTTTTATCTCAAACATTAAGAACACACACACACACACACACACACACACACACACACACACAGTGAATTTATATCCTCAAGTGGATAAACCTATTTTAACTAGTTCTGGGCTAGCCGTCAATCTGAACTAAGCAGGATAGGATATATTAATAAGAATCAGTTACAAACTTGTATATAACAATCCCTCTCAGGCTTCATTAGGGTCCAAAAGAAAAATATTTTCTCATCCTATATTATTACTGTGCAGGTGGGCAAATTAATGTTTGTCAATTTTTGTTTCCTTACAGTAAGATGGCAACAATAGCAGTATAGAGCCCTTGGTTCATCACAGGGTATAAATGGGGTGATATAGTTAAGTACTCAGCATAGCACCGGCCTACAAAAGGCACCCAGGTAGCCACTAGAGTATGAGGATGTCCTCAGCATACAGAAGCAAAGACCTGCTTCTTACTCTCCTAGAGAACAGGGAGATAACCAGACAGAGCAGGTAGACAGCAACAAGAGGACACAAGTGGCAGGAAGGTGATCTTAAGGATCAAATCCTAGGCAATCAAATACTGCTATGTTTTTCCTTAGGGGAAGAAACAAAGAGAATAGCACCCTAGGGTAGGTCAAAATTAAGAATACTATTTTAAAATTTCTAAAAAAAAAAAGTATTACTGTATATATGTACATACACATGTGTATGTTGGCACACGTGCTATGGCACACATGTGGAGTCAGAGGACAGTTCTGTGGAACAGGCTTTCTCGTTCTATCCTGACGTGGTTATTAGGGATCAAACTCTAGTCACCAGGCCTGTGTGACAAGTGCCTGTATCTGAGTCATCTTGCCCCAAATGAAGCATTTTAAGAAATGCATTTCAGTTGTAAGAATATGTAGATATTTTTATGTGCACATATACAATGTGAGGGGCTTGTGGTTGATGTAGAACTGGACTAGCAATATGAAACAGTAAGGCTTCCTTTTCAAAGGACTGGTGGTCTGAGACCTGTTTAGTTCTCTACACTAGAATCAACAGAGATTCCCAAGATTACTAGAGTAAGGTAAGAGAATGCAAACTGGCAGTGAAAAGCTTTCATAAACAACAAAAGCAGGGCTTCAGGGAGCTATCTAGCAAAGCTCTGTGGGCTAAATCAAAGGAACAGGGAACAAATCTTCGGTGGAGTTTTCCTATGTACATATTTAGGTTCCACTTAATGGTGACAGCCAGCTCACCACTGAGCGTGACTGTTGTATAGTTTTAAATCCCCTCAGCAGTGCCATCAGCCCATTAAGCAGCACCACACAAGGTCCTGTGTGTTAAGCAACCCACCCCAATCCACTAGCACAAGCCCCAGCCACCAGGCACCTACCACAGGGTCCTTTACAGTGTCAATCAGCTTAATGATATTTGTTCCACCACGAAGGTTCTCCAGAATCTTAACCTCTCGTTTTATCTTCTTTTTCTTCACTGGCTTAAATACACAAGAGTAATCAGAAGTGAGACTCCTTTTGAAGTTAACATAATAAATACAACTTTAATCAATGTTAAGGCAACAGCGTGGATTGTTTGCTGTGTACCATGTTGTGTGGAGAGTAAGTGAGCTTACCCATAGTAATCTTTTAGGTTATACGTTTTAGTTTATAGCTTATGTGTCGATCTCAAGTAGTTACATCTAGGGCATTTAGCAAACTTTAACATTCATGCAGTATTTTAAAAATAAATGCACGTTTACTGGATTACTGCCAGATATGTTATAGCTCTCAACAGCTGAAGACCATGGACAAATGGAAATACTGAAAGAAAATGGTTAGACACCTGCTCTTTCCATGAGTTATATGTAATTGTGTCTTAGAAGCAAGAACCAGTTCACTGACATCAAGTTACAAACTTGTTTCCAAGCTGTTGGCTCCCATTTCCTATTGCTACTCCCACTTCCTTAATATTTAGAATCAAATCAGCTCAGAGCCAGTAACTCTCTCAACAGATCTCATTCCTAGAGAGAGAAAGCTGTTGGATCAGGAAGAGAGAAAACTGATCTTCAGCAGTGACTGCTAACTGCTAAGGCACCAACCTACAAATGGAAAATTAAAGTTCTTCTTAGAAATACTCTCAGTATGTGTGACCATTTCCTGTCTGAAGTTAACAAATAAAAGCAGTTTTGAAAAGGCAATTGTGTGTCAGGCACGCCTTTAATCCCAGCATTTGGGAGGCAGAGGCAGGCGGATTTCTGAGTTGGAGGCCAGCCTGGTCTACAGAGTGAGCTCCAGGACAGCCAGGGCTATACAGAGAAACCCTGTCTCGGAAAAAACAAACAAACAAACAAACAAACAAAAAAGGCAAGCGAGTCATAATCAATATAATTTATAACTCAGGACAGCCACAGACATATCAGTAAGTGCTGATCTTCACCTACTGACTGAGGAGGAAGTCCACTGACCCCCTGAAGCCTCTAAGCAGGAGGGTCAGTAGTAGAGGGTCACAACTAACAGAAGCAAGACTCAACAGCACCCTCATCTCCTCTGGGCTTTTCTCCCAAGTGGGTCAAGGGAGAGACTGAGCTAAGGAAACGGACTACTTTATTGTTAAAGCACTGTTATAATAGCAAGGTAAAGAGAGACCCATGAATTTTCCTGAATGATAAAACAAGACCTAAAGAGCCTTCTCGGGAAGGTGGGAAATGGTTCAGTAAGGGTGCTTGCTATCATCAAGCCTGATGACCTGAACTCAATCCCTAGTACCCACCAGGTCAGAGAGACCCGCTCTCTCACAATTTGTCCTCTGATATCTGCATGGTGTGTTCTCTCTCCTTGTTCAACACACATACAATAAATATATAAATATACATATATAAGTATATATACAGACACATGCATGCACACACACATTTTTAAAGTTCAGAGATGACGACGCAGGTTGGTCACTGAAACAGGCCTCTGAACAAGAGCAGGGAAGGTGGGCTAGCTGGAGAAGTGGCTTATTGGACAAGAGCTCTGTAAGCATGAGGACCCATACTCAGACCCCTCAGTGTCTATGAAAAAAGCCAGGTATGACTGTAGCTTGCTGGTTGGCCAGTCTACCAGAATAACAGTGACCTCTAGGTTTAATGATAGTGTCTTCAGGATAACATTGTCTCCTGGCCTTCTCCAGGATACCTGCACGCCACATCACAAGGCAGGAGGAGAAAGACTAGAGAGAGAGAGAGAGAGAGAGAGAGAGAGAGAGCGAGCGCGAGAGCACAGTATCACCTGCAACAGTGTCGACCTGGGGAGCAAACACAGCTGTGTGCTTATAAGCCAGCTGCCATAACACTTCTCCACTGTCCCAGGGTTCCTAGCAGAGATCTGGCCACTGTGTTCGTCCCATCTCTTCCAGGAATTTTACTCAGTCTCTGTAATCAAGGCCCTCGATGTTTGGGAGAAATCAGTCACCATGAAACTCAATTAAAAACAGCTAAGGAAGGAAACATAAAGAGCAGGCAGCTTCTGCATGTGATCTGCCAACGTCATGAAAAGGAGGTACTAGTCCAGATTTAAAAAAGAAAATGAATGTAACTCACGCACTGTGATTTTCCTTACAGTGAAGAAGAGTGAAGAACTAGCAAATGTAAATAAAACCACAGACTAGGTAACAGAGGGTTAATGTTATTTCTTATTTTAACATGATACTATAGAACTATGTGAGGAATCACCATTTTAAGGAAAATACTAAAATAAAACAGTTAGGGATGACTGATTTACTCTTAAACAGGTCATAAAAACATGTTAAGCATACTATATTTATGTACACACATCTAAAAACATATACTTGTCTACATAAATAGATGTGTGTGTGTGTGTGTGTGTGTGTGTGTGTGTGTGTGTGGTCTACTTATGGGAGAAAAACTGAGAAGGATAAAGCCAATGTTCAATTAAAAAAGCCCTCCTGCTCCTGACAGCGCCCACTCACAGGGTCAGCCAGTACACACACTGCTTCTCTGCCTCTGCCACTTTCTCCAGCCTTGTGTTGCTCCTTAGCTCCCCAGGAACACACGAGTGCAGCTCTTGGAACTCAGAAAGACCGAGTAAAGAGCACTCAGTTTAGCCAAAGCATTCAGATGCCCTAAAACTACCCGGACCAGATGGGGAACAGCTGGGCAACTCTGAAATGGCCCAGTGGAGCCCAGAGCAGCTGCAGTCTTCAGATGCTGCCAGATACCAAGAAGACTCAAAAAAGAAAGTGACCCACAGCCCTGGACAGACCCTTCCAAAGCACAAGGCAGCAAGCAGCTCCATCTGCCTCCCTGTACTGCTCTGAGCCTAAGGAAGATTCCAGGAGCTAACTGCCTGGAGAGTGAAAGAGATCCTTTAATTGTACAAATGGAACCAGGGAAGACAAGATTTACTTGAGCATTGCTGACACCTTGAAAGCTTTGCAAGTTTTACAGAAATAGATGCTTCGACTCACTTGTATAGAGAATGGTCCCACTGGCCACCAGTTAGAAATCAGTAAGGGCTCTCAGACATTTATCTAATTCGGATGGTTATCTGTTTCAAAGAGTCAAACAGCAGTAGTTTAGCTGTTTTCCAAACTGTTTTTTTTTTTTTTTTTTACTCAGAGTAGATAAAGCAGCAGCAAGGGTTAACTGTCCACAGCCCCAGAGCACCGGGACCAGGTATTACTACCGTGTATGTTAAGAAAATATTTAAAGCAAAGAAAAACACAAAGTTTTAACCACAAAAACTTTAACATTTAAAGTGTTTTAGATGTACACTCAAAAAAGGAAAAAAAGGCAAATTGTCTATTCAGAAAGTTTTCTGAATGTGCAGGGCAGTGTTGGCCATCTGGAAGACCCTTGTTCAAAGTGGCCTAGATCTAAAAAAAACAACAACAACAACAACAAAAAAAAACCTACAACAAAAATATAAGCTGGTGACACACTGTAGAAAAGTCAACAAAGCCCATCACCTTCCTACTGAGCCCAGACCCTCACTCCTCTAGAGCCAGCGCTGGAGTTTAATGACAGTTTTCACTGCAATTCAGCTGTCAACTTTTGCTTACCAACTGCATGTGAATCAGAACCTCAATCCATTAAAGTATCAAAGCAAAGCCTTTTAAAATTTATTTCTAAGTTCAACTAGATTGATAAATTCAAGACAGACAATAATATAGCCACCAACTTTTAAACTTTGATCCTATCATCAAATCACTGACTGGTGAACAAAGGTGTCCATCCGTCCCTTGAAATGGAATGAAGAGCGACGGAGGAGGGACAGTTTAGCCTGGCTGACAGGGACTTCCTCATTTGCATACATCTTTAAAAACCACTACATTTGACCTACATAAAAATAGGAGCTAACCAATGTTATTAACAGTAACTTTTCCTCTAATCTTTCAAGTCTCACCATTCTACTTATATTACCAATTCCTTGAGGGGAAGTATTCTTAAAGCTAAACAAGAAAATAAAAATGTACAAAGGCAAAGTATAAAATCCCAATGACGGAGCCGGGTGTGGTGGCGCATACCTTTAATCCCAGCACTCGGGAGGCAGAGGCAGGCGGATTTCTGAGTTCGAGGCCAGCCTGGTCTACAAAGTGAGTTCCAGGACAGCCAGGGCTATACAGAGAAACCCTGTCTCGAAAAAACAAACAAACAAACAACAACAACAACAACAACAACAACAAAAAGAAAACAAAAAACCCCAATGACAACACACTATTAAGAAGACTAATTTTAAAAAATAAAATAAAAAATTAGCTAGTGTGACGGTATATACTTGTAGTCCTAGCAGTTGGGAGGCTGTACAAGGAAAATTTACACGTCCAAGGCCAGCCTGGGCTAGCTGGTGAGATTTAGTCTCAAAAAAGAAAACATCATTAAAACAGAAAACATGTTGCTGAGGATACAAAGAAGACCCCTCACATACTGCTGCTGACTTTATAAGATCAGCTACTGTGAAAACTTCCTTAAAAGAAGCCAAGCAGAGGGGAGGGTATAGGGAACTTTCTGGATAACACTTGAAATGTAAATGAAGAAAATATCTAATAAAAGTTGAAAAAAAAAAAAAAAAAAAAAAGAAAAGAAGCCAAGCAGTCAGGAATGGTGGCACAGGCCTATAATCCCAGCACTCAGAAGGCTGAGGCAAATCATCAGTTCAAGACCAGCCTGGGCAACTTAGAGATCCCATTTATATAGAGAGAGATAAATTACCATATAAGCCACCAATTGTACTCCTGAATATATACTCACAAGCAGCAAAGCATAGGCTCACGGAGGCCTTTGTATGCTCATCTTCAAAGCAGCTCAGGTCACAACGGTGACACATGGAAGCAGCTCACTGTTGGCCATTGATGAACGGATATATAAAAGCCCATTACTAGCCGGGCGTGGTGGTGCACGCCTTTAATCCCAGCACTGGGAGGCAGAGGCAGGCGGATTTCTGAGTTTGAGGCCAGCCTGGTCTACAGAGTGAGTTCCAGGACAGCCAGGGCTATACAGATAAACCCTGTCTCGAAAAAAACCAAAAAAAAAAAAAAAAAAAGCCCATTACTGCTGGGCAGTGGTGGCACACGCCTTTAATCCCAGCACTTGGGAGGCAGAGGCAGGCAGATTTCTGAGTTTGAGGCCAGCCTGGTCTACAGAGTGAGTTCTAGGACAGCCAGGGCTACACAGAGAAACCCTGTTTCAAAAAAAAAAAAACAAAAAAAAAACAACTGTGGGGCTGGCCAGAGCGAGCGGGGCAGACCAGAGCGAGCAAGGTTGACTGGAATGAGGGAAAAAACAAACAAACAAACAACAACAACAAAAACCAAAACAAAAGCCCATTAACTTTTAATCTCCCAAAGAAAAGAAATTATTTTTTCCTTTTTATTTTTCTTTGAAACAGGGTCTTACACTGAAGCCTAGGTTTGCCTTGAACTTAAAGTAATTCCCTCTATCTCAACTCTGAAGTGCTGGGATTATAGGCATGCCTACAAAAACTAAACTGTATTGTATGTATATAGGCAGCTGGTTAAGTCAAGTACACCAGATATAAGCCAGATTTATGACTTCATTTATGTGATACCTGACAGTCAAACAAATGGTGGTTGCTAGGAGCTGGGGATAGAAGACTGGGGAACCATATTTAATGGGTAGTTTTAGTTTTACAAGATAAAAAAAGCTATGCAGATATAGTTGTAATGGTCCTAACAGCATTATGAATTCATTTAGTGCCACAAACTGCACGCTTAAAAATGGTTACATTGCTTAAATTTTATGCTATATTCAATATATATAATGGGGGGGGGTTTGCAAAGCACAGAGCAGAGTCTTTTAATCTCACCAAGTTAATGTTACAACCCCTTTGACTATTGGCTTTGCTTTTAAAATTGTTCAATTAGTTCAAGTGTAACACTGTTATTACTGTATCATATTGCTCTCTCAGCACCGAGTTTATTAAGCACATTTAATCTTCTGAGGTAAATTAATTCTCTTCCTACAGTTTACCCAAAGCATCTAATGTCACAGAGCTAAGTATTGAACCTGACATCGACCTTTCAGGCAGTTTACTCTGGAAAGAAAAACACTACAGATTCTGACAATAATATCAGTTACATACCCTACTACCTTTATATCATATGATCCTATTTCAATGAGAAAAAAAAGAGCGAAAGGCTATATATGAACAATGTAGAAATCAAGCCCTCTGTCCTGTTTTTCACATGGCTAACAGTCTACACTTACGACAGCAGGTCCATGAACTAGGTTGTAAATGCCACATGAAGCTTTGAGCCATGCACAAGGACGGGTACTCTCTATCACTGTGTGCTTCTCACACAATTCTCTCTCGTATCATCTCTAATGCATTAAAGGGATTAAGCTATACACCCCAAAATCTGGTGAGTAATTGTTATGAGACTTGGAGAAACTGTATAGGTCAAAAAGGACTGAAGCAGTGGTCCTCAACCCGGGAGTCAAAGGACCCTTTCACAGGGGTCACCTAACCCATCAGAAAACACAGATATGTTTACATTATGCTTCATAACAGTGTCAAAATTATAAAGTAGCAATAATAATTTTATGGCTAGAGGTTACCATAGCATGAGGGTCACAGCAATAGGAAGGTTGAGAACCACTGTTCTAAAGAAACTAGTGCATGATCAACAAGATGTCTCAGCAGGTAAAAGCACAGGCTGTCAGCAACCTGCATTCAATCCTGGGACCACAGTATGGAAGGAGAGAACCCCTGCAAGTCATCCTCTGACTGCACAGATGAACCACGTGTCTCTCCAACCTCCAAAGTAAGCAAGAAAGATTTTAAAAAGTAAAAACTGAACACAATAAAAATCACCGCCAAGGCCTGAAACAGAGAGCAGACAAATCAGCAAGCATGCTTCCGTGGGAACAAAGACAGAACTCACTCAAGTTCAGGCTGCATCAAGCCTGACTTCCAAACCATCCCCTTTAGAAGAGTAACTCCAAACAGATAGTTCCCTCCCGTTCACTTCCAGTGAGTGTCCTTCTCTTTCATGACAACTCAGAATTACCAACAAGTCAACCATCTAATGTCCCCATTTCCTGTGACACACAGATTCCTATTCACAGTGCCCGCACTCACTGTGATCCTTCCTACAGAAATCAGTCTGATATGCTTCTAATTGATTCTAAGCAAGTACATTCTGTGATTCTGCTCAACTCTCTAAGTATATCCCTATAATGTCAATGTTACAAATAACTCCAGCCAGTTTATAAACAATTTCTAACAATTTGTTACTAATACTCCAATACTCTTTTAGTAACTACTCATTTACTATGAAACATTTGCTAAAACTAGAATTTACAAAAAAAGCAAAGCTTTTTTTTACATGTTTCTTTATGAAAATGTATTGGTACCTATGCTTAAATGATGGGTAAAAGACCTACCCTCCCTCAGACAGAGAGGGCCCAGAGGAGGGAACGTTTGATCTTAGAAAGACACAATCATTTGGATATGACAAAGGCCATCAACCAAGAACTAAATCACTAATAAAGAGCTGTAATCAATGCCAATCTTCCTTTTAAGAACCTACAATGTTATTCTGTTTGCTGTGTTAAGGTGGGAGAAGGGTAAGGACGAGCTCCAGGACCTCAAGCTTGCTAGCTAGTGCTCTACCAGTGAACAACCACCCTGTTCCTACCAATACAAAAAACAAAAAGAACTGCAGATATATAAGATACGTTTAAGACAAATTTTAACACCACCATTCCCTTCATCAAGAATTTTGAGAGGGGAAAGCGACAGCCAGTCAAGCTATCTATAATATAAAATTACGCTGTTAACAGGAGCCTTCCATGAGAAGTTCTAAGCCCCTGCAGCACTGGGTCAAGCATTTTGGAGGATTGCTCTTGACATGCACTGAGGAAACAGCAGTTTAACTGAAAGCTCTCAAGGACCCCAGGAAGGGCTGGACTGCATGCACACGAGCCGTGTTCACTGATGCTTTAATTTTACTTCTGGGTACACCTTCCTAGTACTACAAAAGAACTAAAGAACTGACAGCTTACAGTCAAGATGAAACTTAGAATACTGAAGTAGCCTTCTACCTTGTTGCATAAATAAACCCTTTTAAAAAAAAAATCATTTCCCTTTCTTGTTAATACAATTTCTGACACCACCCTCAAAAGAATAAGACATGGCTTCTCTATTCACTAGAAAGTTTTAAGATTTAACCTCAGACCTGCACACATGTTCACTTTTTTACACAGACACATTAAAGAAACTGTTCAGATTTATTACATTAAAAAAAAAAAAATAAAAAATCAGCCAGGCAGTGGTGGCACACACCTTTAATCCCAGTACTTGAGAGGCAGAGGCAGGCAGATTGCTGAGTTCAAGTCCAACCGGGTCTACAGAGTGAGTTCCAGGACAGCCTGGGCAACACAGAGAAACCCTGTTTCAGAAAAAAATAAAATCAAAACCAAAACAAAAAAAAAAAACCCCACAGACCTTTCACTAGCAGCTTTTTAATACTTAGAAATCTTACATGCAAGTTAAATGAAATAAAAGCCCTCCATCACTACCCACCCAACTGTGACAAAATGACAGACTGATTGTCACTGAGTACCTGCGCCCTGTGTCTCAGTCACCACGTGTCCACCTAGTCTTTCCGGTGAGATTCTATGAAAAGTAAATCTTTCCCAGACTGCCCCAAACCGAGCAGTTGGCACTGCTAAGGGCTTAATTTTCTCTGAGAAAATATCACAATAGGAGGTATTAGTTGTAACTTCAACTTATTTGAGTAATAAGCATAATTTTGGATAGTCTCTGTTCTTTTTGAAAAATACTTCCGGGCTGGAGAGATGGCTCAGCGGTTAAGAGCACTGACTGCTCTTCTGAAGGTCCTGAGTTCAAATCCCAGCAACGACATGGTGGCTCACAACCATCTGTAATGAGATCTGATGCCCTCTTTTGGGGTGTCTGAAGACAGCTACAGTGTACTTACATATAATTAATAAATAAGTAAACCAATAAATATTAAAAAAAAGAACTCCATTGATTTGGCAGGCATTGAATATTAAAAAAAAAAAAAAAAGAAAAATACTTCCAATCCATGATAAAAGCAAAACCACAATATTAGTGATTTCTTACTCTACTCTTCAAATATAAATAAAACCTACACAGAAATGCCACAGTGCTTTCACAAAGGAGTATAAGGTGGTTCAGACTGCCCTCTGAGAAAAAACCAAACACCCCATGAACTAGAGCATCAAAGGGGTCTCCCAAATCTCAGGTTTGAACTTGAAACTGTGTTCAATGCTACGATCCTACAGCTCAGTGCTGAAATGAACACTCAGCGGCATGAAGAAGTAGGAAAGAAGAGTTCTGGTGAAGGTCCATTTCAACAGAGCAATGATGTCAGGTACATTTCTTTGTGCCTAGGTCTGCTATCTGTAAAAATAATTTAAAGCCACTTCCATACTGGATGTGGTAAATATATGCATTAGATCTTTAGAGCAGAAAAAACTATCAAGCAACTGATCTCTGAAGTTCCTCATAAGAACAATCGAAAATTCATAACCTATGCTTCCTTAAACACACTGGGACTCATACACACACCTGAGCACTGTTCCCTTCAAAACACTCCACAGGAAACGGCACTTAGTCCCAAAATGCTATTGCACAGACATTTAGACATTTCCCTGAAATTGCTTTAGACTTGGCAAATTCAATCCTCCAAATGTGCAGCAACAGAACATGGATATTCCCAACTATGCTTGTTTTTGCTTATCCTTAAAATGAAAATGTCTGAAGTAACTTCTATCCAAAACACGTTTATGTAAGTAATGAAATTGTATGGTTTCCTCCAGCAAGTTCCCTGAAGGAAACATTTCTCTGCTTAAAACACATCCCTCCCATAACTACAGACCTCCAATGTGCAACTCATACTTAGTGGGGCCAAGCTCCCTCCCTATCTGCCATCATTCCTTACTTCTCACCCGTGTCTTGAGCAGCAGCAATAGCATCACCTGTCTCTGTAGCAATTCTGCTCCTTTATCACTAGGCCAGGATGGGAAGAAGCATTAACAGAAGCCTTTTTTTGTTTTTTGAAAGGTGATTCACACAATGCTAAAATCTACACTCCAATTAAATGAGGACTGCCCTAAGGCACAAGCTTTTCAATCCTGCATTTTTGTTCACTGGGCACTGTGAAAAATCTGGTGAAATACTACCACTCTCCAGTGCTCTGTCTTTCACTAGTGACACACATACATGTTAAGTGATCTGACAACATGAAGAACTGCCCAGATCCTAAGGTGACCTGCATATGCATTAAATGACTTGACAACCATGAAGAACCGCTCAGGTCCTAAGGATCACCCTCTCGTACAACCTACAAAGCACTATTTAATCTTCAATCACCTGTACAGAAACTTGGCTGACTCTTCATGCTCATTAAGATCATGTCTTCATTTGAGTGATAACAAAAGCCCTATCATTATCAAATCCAGAGGAGACAGTTTTGTTCCAGTTATTATTTCAGGGGCTAGCATGTACTCTTCTGTTGCCCCAGATCTTATAACGGCTGGCCAGCTATATCCAGCCCACCTGAAACTTTACTGCTACATGAAATGAAAATATCAACTGAGGGAGTTGTCCTGCATTTTTGGCTTTAAACTTATCTCTGAGCAGACTTCAATTTTGCTTTGTTTTCAGTTTTCTGGACAACATTTTCTGGAGTAATTAGGAGCAGAGAGTAATGAGTACAATGTTTTAGGAGCCTTACACTGAGATTCTCCATGCAAACCTGTTTCTCTCTTGTGAATACCTCTTTATTCCCTATCAGATACAGACTCTCTCACAAGCTTTGTTTGAGAAGCTCAGAATTCACAGTTTAAATGTTCCTGACCTACCAAACTCAGAGTTAAGACCAGCCCATACATTTTCTCAAAAGTTGACAGGAAAAATACGGTAGGAGTTCTGCAGGAAACGCTTATTCTGGGATAGATGGTTCTTTTGCCCTGTGGGGGGAAAGGTTACATGCCATCATAGGCCACTCACCTTGAGAATTTTTACAACCACCCTCTCATTGTTGGTGATGTTAATGGCCTCAAATACTTCACTATACTTGCCCCGACCAAGTTTTCGAACCAGTTGGTAATCATCTTGATTACTGTGAAAGGCAAGAGATATACATAAATACCAGGATTTGGGATTAAGCAAGCCTCTGTCCACCACACATCCATCCACCAACTCCAACTAATAATCAAGCATTTGGAAGTATTCCTACCATCACACAGCAACTCATTCTCTTAAATGAGAGCCCCACAGAAGCTTGGCTCCCTTCACTCTTCAGAGCTCCTAACCTAACTGACTCTTAACGAGAATGGGCAGCTAAGAGGCCTCAGGAACCACGTTAAGGGGACTGAGCGAAGCGTCCCCCCTGGTGGTACTGGGGTGCCCGCCTGCCCGCGGCTCCCCGGCACCTGCCTCCCATTTCACACCCTTCAGGGGGCCACTGGCCGCTCTAGAGAATCTGCCCCTCTTCAAAATGATCCTCCCACCCAGCCTCATTTCAGAAAGTAAAGAGGTAGAGATTTCAACAGCTCAAAAGGACAGCCATTGACTTCCCATCCCATAGGAAGCCCAAAGTCTGAGGAGGATGGGCCGCCCCCACCCCAGACCCCACGCTTCTCCCCACCGGCGGCTGAGCCGGGGACCGAGGCAGGGCGGACAGGAGAGGCCGGGGACACGTGCGACCGGGGCCTCCCTGCCAGCCCCGAGGCCGAGCGGCCGGCGGGTGCGGTTCGCGCGTGGGGCGGCCGGCGGCGGCTTTACCCCCAGCTCGGGACGTGGGCTTCGTAGTCCCAGTACTCGCGGCTCCTCAGGCTGTTCACCTCGGCGTAGACCCGGGCCCGACTGCCCGCGGCCGGGCCGGGCATGGCGGGCGGGACCGGGGGGCGCCGCGGGGCGCCGAGGGCGGCGCGGCGCGGGGCGCGGGGCGGCAGGCGCGGGAAGCGGCGGGCCGCGGGCCGCCCAAGCAAGAGGAGGAGCGCGGCGGCAGCGGCGGGCGTCCGCGCCAGGCCGGGCCCGCGGGGGCGGGCGGACGGACGCTCGGTCCTGGGGCGCGGAAGGCGCCGGCCGAGCCGGCCCGGAGCCTTCGGCAGCCGGAGGGACGGCGGGGCTCGTGCTCCGCGGCGGCCTCCGCTCGGCTCGCGGCCCCCCCAGAGGTGGTGGTGGCGGCAGCGGCGGCCACCCGTCGGGAGAGGGGCAGCGGCGGCGGTGGCGGCGGCGAAGAGGGAGGAGGAGGAGGCGGAGGAAACCCGGAAAAGGGGCCGCACTCGCTAGGAGCGGCCGCCGCCCAGCCCCGGCCCGCCCCTGCCCACAGCGCCCCCTACAGTGCGGGGGGACTATGGCCGGCGCCCGCCCCCTCAGCGGGCACGCCACCCGCCGAGCAATGTGTGCTCCCTGCCCACCTGAAGGCCACCACCCCCAGGAGTCTCTACCCTCGACTGGCGCCGCAATAGCATAGTCCCACAGTCCAGTCACCTCGTGTCCATCCACCACGACCTCCCATATTGGCCCTGAGCTGACTTTCTTTGAAACCCAAGAACCCTCCCCTCAAACTGTCCCCCTTCCTCACTCCTTCTTTTCCCCCTCTAGACCCCACCCTGTCATCCACAGATCCCCTTCTCCAAGAGGAAAATCAAACTAGTCCTAAAGCTACCCTCCCTCCCAATTCCCCGTCCAGATTCCTCCCTGAGAGCCCACTGAGCCATCCCTTGGACCACTTGGTTAAACCAGAGTCCACCAAGTAGTTTCCCCATAAAGTTACTGTTTTTTCCCCATTTGTATTGAACCAGTAATTTTTAGATCATACTTTGAGACTGTAAATATCCAGTTTGTTTGTTTGTTTGTTTGTTTGGGAAGAGGGAGAGCTGGGGAGTGAGGAGTTCTGCCAGGAAGGAGAGGCTAGGGGGTGGGTATAACTAAGGACTAGGTCGTTCAAGCCTTGAACAGTCTTCTCTCTCTTTGATCTCCTGGGGTCCCCAGCTATCTTATTTTCCTGTCCATATTCTTTATCAACAAGGACCTCCTCTCTCTGTCCAGGTTGCTCTGATTCTAAACTCCCCCCTCTCTCCTACACACACACACACTGTTTTCTAGGTGAGGCCATGTTTCCTCTTTCTTCATATACCGAACTATCCAGGTGCAAGTCCCGGTTCCGTAGTTTACAAGGGATGCAGATTTGAGCCAATGACTCAACTTCTCTGTGCTACAGATTTTGTAGGACTGACTTCACAGAGCTGCGCAGAGACTTAGGACTGCTCCATATTAAAATACTACATGTTCATGCTGTTGTTAAAAACTCTACCACCTTTCCTTCCCTGAGAGCAGCACATGCCCATCTTTCAGCTCCTTCTTCTCTCTGAGCTTGGCCAGGGGGTACCTCTGCCACCCCACAAATGACCAGCTTTCCTTTTCAAATCTCACCTGAGGGGTCACTTTCTCTGAAATTGATGCTTCTCTCAGTGACTGGTCCGTGCCCTTTGTAAAACTATAGCTTGACATGAGTCCTCTCCTGGTTTGCCATCTGCCCCCTCCCTGTGGGAAAAAAAAAACCGTGAAGGCATGACTAGGGCTGGGTGGTCACCACCGGGTCACTCAGTGTCTGCCATGCTGGAGGCCTTCAATCAACATGCTGCTACTGCCCCACAGATACTATGCTGGTTACAAAGGGGACCCTGAAGGACATGCTAGAGAAAGGACACACCACTCATAACAGTACTGTCAAAAAAAAGTTCAACCTGCATCCAACCAGACACGGCCAAACTGAGGGGCAAGTAGAGCAAAATATCTGAGCCACACTGCTAAAAAATAACAGTGTCACAGCAAAAAACAAAACTGGAGGTGCTGCTCTAGATTAAAGGAGACTGAGAGCCACCCCTGAGGCTACACACTGTCATCCTACCTGACTGAGGGTTCAAGGCCAGCCTGAGCTATATAGTAAGATCTTGTTTTGTTTCTTCACTTTTTGTGGGGGAATGCAGTGAGGTGTGGTAGTGCATTTCAGTAACCCTGGTACTTGGGAGGTTAAGATAGGCAGATCAGCATGATTTTGACACCCGTCTATCTAGACCATGGAGTGAGACCTGTCCAAAATCAAAAATAACTGGGCGGTGGTGGCGCACACCTTTAATCCCAGCACTCGGGAGGCAGAGGCAGGCAGATTTCTGAGTTCAAGGTTAGCCTGGTCTACAGAGTGAGTTCCAGGACAGCCAGGGCTACACAAAGAAACCCTGTCTCGAAAACAACAACAACAAAACAAAAAATAAAAAACAAAACAAAATCAAGAATAAAACAAACCATTCAGAAGCCTAGAAAGACAGACACACTATTTCTACTGCCCTTATCATTCAAAACCAGCAAAGAATATTCAAAATAAATAAATGGGTCAGGCCAGGTGGGGTAGGGCATTACTGTTATCCTAGCAGTTGGGAGGCTAAGGCAGGAGCATAGCTTAGGTTCTGTAATGTGCTTGAGGCCAGTGTGGGTTATGTAGACCCTGTTTCAAAAACAAAAGACAACAAAAAGCAAAAGCAGAAACTGTGTGTGTGTGTGTGATATAGATAAGAATACAGCTAATAGGTTACTCACTGGAGTAATTTTAATATGGGTTGTATATTATATAATACCAATGTGTGTTTTTTCTTTTTTATTTTTCTTCTTTTTTTTTTTTTTTTTTTTTTTTTTTTTTTTTTGGTTTTTCGAGACAGGGTTTCTCTGTGTAGTCTTGGCTGACCTGGAACTCACTTTGTAGACCAGGCTGGCCTCGAACTCAGAAATCCGCCTGCCTCTGCCTCCTGAGTGCTGGAATTAAAGGCGTGAGCCACCGCCACCACTGCCTAGCTAATACCAATATTTTCTTTCTTTTTTAAAAAAAATTATTAATTATTACTATATCTAAGTACAGTGTAGCTTTCTTCAGACAGCACCAGAAGAGTGCGTCAGATTTCATTACGGATGGTTGTGAGCCACCATGTGGTTGCTGGGATTTGAACTCATGACCTTCGGAAGAGCAGTCGGTGCTCTTAACCACTGAGCCATCTCTCCAGCCCCCTTTTTATTTTTTTAGATTTATTTATTTATTATATGAAAGTGCACTGTAGCTGTCTTCAGACACTCCAGAAGAGGGCATCAGATTTCATTACAGATGGTTGCGAGCCACCATGTGGTTGCTGGGATTTGAACTTGGGACCTTTGGAAGAGCAGTCGGCCAATATTTTCATGCTAACTTGAAGCACATAAGCTTTATATTGGGGTTAAACAAGAAAAGCCCTTTGGTTTTAAGAATTTCAAGTACTGAAGGATGAACTGTTTTAATCTCCACAATGTATTCTCAAGTGGTTCTGTAAAAAAAAACAACAAATAACAAAAATCCATGGGTTCCCAAGGACATGACCATCCATGGAAAGAAGGAACCACTGGCTGACAATGACATAAGCCAAATATCCGCTCGTGCTAACTCTGGCATGGTAATGCCAGGACCCTGGAGGCTCAAAGGTAGGAGCTTGCAGTCCGCCTGGGTTTCATAGCAAGACCTTGTCATAAAAGAAAAAGCCCATAAATTTGCAACTTTGTGCAAACTCTAACACCTTCAGAAAAACAAGAACTGTGGGCTGGAAAGAGATATAGCTCAGGGGTTAAGATCACTGGCTGCTCTTCCAGAGGACCCAGGTTCAATTCCTAGCACCCAAATTGCAGCTCACAACTGTCTGTTAATGCCAGTTCCAGGGACACACATGGAGCCAAAACACCAATGCACATAAAATAAAAAAATAAATAAAGTTTAAAAATTGAATGAAGGGCTGGAGAGATGGCTCAGTGGTTAAGAGCACTGACTGCTCTTCCAGAGGTCCTGAGTTCATTTCCCAGCAACCACATGGTGGCTCACAATCATCTATAATGGGATCTGATGCCCTCTTCTAGTGTGTCTGAAGAAAGCAGTGCTGTTTTCTGAGTTCGAGGCCAGCCTGGTCTACAAAGTGAGTTCCAGGAGAGCCAGGGCTACACAGAGAAACCCTGTTTCGAAAAACAAACAAACAAACAAACAAACAAGAAAGCAGTGCTGTACTCATATACATTAAATAAATAAATAATAAATAAATCTTTGAAAAAATAAAATGAAAATAAAGCATTTATAGAACACACAGACTTTGACCTTGATTTCAAACATGCTACCCCCTCTCAGTCTTCTTTTTAACATACTCTTAAGATCTTAAGGTTGCTCCAAGTTTTATTTTTTTGTTTTTTCCCCCCAACCCCCAAATGTTCTATTAACTTGTCTAGACCAGGAAGTCATAATCCTGAACCTTGGATAGGCTTTCTTAGTTCTAGAAAGCTCCTGACACTCTGCAGAAATTGTAGCTAGTTTGAGCATGTATGTTCTTCTTCCTCTGCATGCGCCATTGATCTGAGAACTGTATCCAAGCCCTGGCAGAGCCCCATTCTTTGCCTCCTCCACCCTGGCCCACCTATGGCCCCACCCACACTCCCTGTTCTTGCCTCTCATCCTTCACCACCTTGCCCACACCCATGTCTCATAACCTGATCCCACACCTGTGGCTGTTTGGGGATTCTCCCACACACGGCTCTGGCGCAACATACTCCGGATTTGGCTGATACTCCATTGGCTCAGCCCTGAAACCTATAGCTAGCCCTCCCACAGCCAAATGGAAGGCGTTTTTATGGCTTGTTGCAAAGTAGGATGATGGGTGTCCTACAGTATTGGCCAAGTTCCACTGTTTTTGTTTAGTCCCCCCCCCCCACTTTTCTTTTCTTTATATGGCCAGCTTGGCAACGGTTAACATGAGGTGGTACCCTGGCAGTCTAGCTGAAGGAATCTGGCTTGTGTTTGTGAAAGACCAAGCAGGTAGTTCTGCACAAGTAGGTGGAAGGGCAGGGAGAGCCCAGTGCTGACTTTTCTTCACTGTGAGTGCCATTTACAAGCCAATGTGATGGGAATCATAGGAAAGGGGATGCAAGGAGATGCCTAGAACCAGATCACCGGGTGTTTCCTCCCCGACATCTCTTCTAGACTCCAATTCTAGACACATTAAAACTTTTACCAAACAAAACCAAAATCATTTTGAAGATCTTAGAACATTTTTTGACAAGTTTTTCCCTGGTGTTGAGGATTAAATCTAGAGCCCCCTCCCCCCATTCACCTGTCTTGATAAGATCTATTTTCAAAACATTTGAGAGGTTTCACAGGCCTTTTTTTTTTTTTTTTTTTTTTTTTACCTCACATTGTTTCTTCTTAAAAAAAGAAAAAAAAATGAAAAAAAACAAAAACAAAAACAAAAAACCCCAAGCCTTCCTTAAGAGTTGGATGTGATAGCCGGGCGTGGTGGCGCACACCTTTAATCCCAGCACTTGGGAGGCAGAAGCAGGTGGATTTCTGAGTTTGAGGCTGGGGGTGGGGTGGGGTGTAATTTTTTAAAAATCCAAAAAACAAAAAACAAACCCATACCTTCTCCCCAAAAACCAAACCCATAAAGCTAAAAGTATTGTTCCTACTTTAAATAAATGAACTAAATGATATATGAACTACATCTCAATGAAGCTGTCTAAAAAACAAAAAACAAAAAAACAAAACCTATATACTTCAGCCAGCTGTGGTGGTAGATGCTTTTAATCCCAGTACTCAGGAAGCAGAAGCAGGTGGATCTCTCTCATTTTCTCTCATTTTCAGACCAGCCAAAGCTACATAAGTAATAAGACTCTATATCAGAAAAGAAAGATAGGAAAGAAATAATTATGGTTTAGTGGTACTGACAATACCATGTCTTTTCTTTCACGTGCAAAGACTAAAGTATGTGTGTTAGTGTGCTTAAGTATGTGTTTGTAGATCACAGAGCTGGAAGGTAAATCAGAAGTGGGGGAGAGGTTTTTTTTTTCTTCATTTTTATTTATTTTGTGTAGTGGGATATGGTTAGGTCGGATATTTGCGGAGGACAACTTTCAGGAGCCAGTTCTCTTCCACTCTGTGAGTTCAGTGGTTAAATTCAGGCTGCCAGGCTTGGGGGTAAATGCTGGTTCCCACTGAGCACTTCCCACAGCCTGAGACAAGATCTTAGGGGCAGTGGATATGTGCATACTGGGAAAACACAAAGGAAGATGGAAAGAAGGAAGGAAGGAAGGAAGGAAGGAAGGAAGGAAGGAAGGAAGGAAGGAAGGAAGGAAGGGGACCAGCTGGAGGGAACACGTGGGAAGCGCGGGATAGGGGAACAAAATGAGAGCCAGGTATGTCTGAAGATGCCATGATGAAACCCAATACTTTTGTATTCTAACCCCAAAAAATAAATAATATGGAGGCTGGAGGGATGACTCGGAGGTTCAGAGGTTCAGAGCTCTGGCAGTCCTTCTAGAGGACGCAGGTTCGATTCCCAGCATCCACATGGCAGCTCGCCACTGTCTCTAGCTTCAGTTCCAGGAGATCTATCTGATCTGTATGGAGGCGCGTGTGCACACACACACACACACACACACACACACACAAATAAAAAAGTTGCCGGGTGGTGGTGGGGCACATCTTTAATCCCAGCACTCGGGAGGCAGAGGCAGGAGGATTTCTTAGTTCGAAGCCAGCCTGGTCTACAGAGTGAGTTCCAGGAGAATCAGGGCTATACAGAGAAATCCAGTCTCAAATCCCGCCCCCCCTCCCTCCGCCCCCCAAAAGAATATGACTTTCGGCTAGGACACGAAAATAGGCTCAGATATCTTGGTCATCCTGATAAGCCCTTAGAAACAGGATCACAGGAGTGATCCAGGTACTTTGTTTATTGCCTTGCTTGTTCCTGGACTATTTGTGTTTGTTAATACTTGCATGTAATTAAAATGGTATAAAAGCAGATTGGGGAAAAATAAACCCGCCTCAGTCTCAGAATTGACTGGGGTCATGCTGCGGTGTCGTCTAATCGTCTCTTCCTTTTCAATCCTCCGCTCCTGCGCTGGAGCACCTGTTGACTGACTGATCGGGCTTGGTCAAATAATAAAAATCAAGGCATGGAGGGATAGCTCGGTGAGCCAAAGTGCCTGCTGCGCAAACATGAAGCCCTGCGTTCAAATCCTCAGCTGCTGGGGCTGCAGGGATGGACTGCTGCGGGAACATTACCGGGGCTTTTTGGCTGCCGGCTTAGATCCAGGCTTAGTGAGAAACTGTCCCGAGATAATAAGGTGTGATAGAGCGGGACCCTCCACAGCCTCCTTCCGATCTCTGTGCACACTCCGTGAGCATGTGTCACGCACACACAACACAAAAAAAGTGAATAAAGATAAAACCCATGGCCTGGAGCTTTGCTGCGAGGACTTCCTTTTCTGCAGATGAAGAAACCGAGACCTCCACGTCAAGGATAATTGGAGGCAGGCAGCGTTTGAACTCACAAAGTTAGTTTCCTAACAGCCCCTCTCAGATTTAGTCACCATCTTCATTTTTAAGCCTGGGAGTAATAAAACAACTTATATCCTCCAAGCTAAGGTGTCATCTAAAACAATCAGGGTGCCTTCCCATAGTGGAATATTAGGCCCTGTTAAAAATGATGCTTGTGGGGTATTTTTAGTGATGAGGAGTTTTATGATAAAGATTTTTATATTTTTTTAATTTTTATTTTTTTGGTTTTTTGAGACAGGGTTTCTCTGTATAGCCCTGGCTGTCCTGGAACTCACTCTGTAGACCAGGCTGGCCTCAAACTCAGAAATCCACCAGCCTCTGCCTCCCAAGTGCTGGGATTAAAGGTTTGCGTCACCACGCCCGGCTTGATAGAGATTAAAAAAAAAAGATTTTTTATTTTATGTGAGTAGAGTGTCACTGTCTTCAGACACACTAGAAGAGGGCGTCAGATCCCACTACAGATGGTTGTGAGCCACCATGTGGTTGCTGGGAATTGAACTCAGGATCTCTGGAAGAGCAGTCAGTGCTCTTAACCGCTGAGCCATCTCTCCAGCCCCCAATAAAAGATTTTTTATTGTTATTTTAAAAAGGTACACATTAATCACAGTAAGAAATAATAACAAGGGACAGTGACAGCTCAGTGAGTGAGCACTGTCACACAAGCTTTATGACAGCTTGACTTTAATCCCCAGAACCCATGTAAAGGTAGAACCAGCTTCACAAAGTTGTCCTCTGCCCTCCACACTAATGTGTGGCATGTACGTACCTAACCGCACATAATAGCAAAAGAATAACATCTAATAATGAAGTAAACCACGCATGGTGACACAGGCCTAACAATTTTTAAATATCTTTTTTTGTTGTTGTTGTTTTTGCTTTTTTTTTTTTTTTGAGTCGAGGTTTTTCTGCATAGCCCTGGCTGCCCTGGAACTTGCTCTGTAGATCAAGCTGGACTTGAACTCAGAGGTCTGCCCACCTCTAAATTAAATGTAAAAGGAAAAGCGATCCTCCCCATTTCCTGCTTTTCTGCGTCTGTTAGTATGTCACCCTACATGGGAAAGATACTGCAAATGGTTGAAGTAAACACTCTGGGATTGAGAGATTGTCCTGGGTCACCTAGGTGTGCTTGGTGTCAGTATGACCTCCTTACAAGGAGAGGAGGGAGGGAGAAGAGTCAGAGGAGCAGATGTGTGGATGGAAGCAGTCAACAGAAGAGTGGAATATGGGCTTAGAGGATGGAGAAGGCTCTGTACCCAGTTGGCATATGGCCTCTTGAAGTTGGAAAGCCAAGGAAACGAATTCTCCTCTAAAGCCTCCAAAGTGAAAATGCAGCCCTGTGAGTACCTTGGTTACCAAGGAGACCATTTCAAATGGAGCTCTGGTCTGCTGGGTGTGGTCATTTGTCTCAGCAGTTAGAGGAGACTCTGACGAAAACTTGACTCGGTTTCTGAGTCCCTTCTGACTAGCCCGGTCAGGAGCTCCCCTCTCTGTCCTTGGCCAATTCACTCGGAGCAAAAATCCTGTCCAGCTGACAGTGGCTTGGGCAAGGGGAGCCATTTTCTCCAAGAGTGTGATGCTGGTAAGCTACCTGTGGCTAGCAAATAACTCCACACCCATGCTCACTCAAGCAACTGTCACTAAACTTGGTCACAAAACAAACAGAAAGGACATGAAGGTACCAGCGGGATTTCTTGGGGGTGTGTGTGTAAGTGACCCCAGCACCTCTAACATGAGTAGGGAACTGTAGAAGAGAAAAGTCCTGCCGAGTCAGGCTAGCATAGAGTGGCATCTTTCTGTTCTTGACATCTTATCAAATGTGCCTGTCTTCAGCAATAATGCCAGCGAGCTGATCTGTTTAGCTAGAAACTCCATATTCTGATCCCCTATATAAGTGATTACAAATCCATTTGCCCTTGAGAGGGTTGAGCTGGAGCCCTCCTCCCTGATGACACACTCTGGTAGATAGATGGCCCCTATGCTCACTGATC
Organism: Mus minutoides; assembly: GCA_902729485.2. Taxonomy (NCBI): domain Eukaryota; kingdom Metazoa; phylum Chordata; class Mammalia; order Rodentia; family Muridae; genus Mus; species Mus minutoides. The sequence continues at coordinate 146,935 of LR750035.1, read as the reverse complement.
TGAGCAACGTTGCACTAAGTAAAGCCTCCTCTGTCCTCACCAAGTGACATGAATACATCGTTCTCTAAGATGAAATCTATTACTTGGCCTGCTAATGTAAACAATTGACTTCCTTTAATGGGAGCAGATGTCTTTTAAGGCATTCAGGAGTCAGTAAGATAAAAAGGGAAAAGCCATTCTTTTTTTTTTTTTTTTTTGGTTTTTCGAGACAGGGTTTCTCTGTGTAGTCCTGGCTGTCCTGGAACTCACTTTGTAGACCAGGCTGGCCTCGAACTCAGAAATCTGCCTGCCTCTGCCTCCCGAGTGCTGGGATTAAAGGCGTGCGCCACCACGCCCGGCTCTTTGGATCTTTCTTAATCTCACAGTTTGGTGTGTGTTCTTCCAGAACTTTCTCTCACAGTAAAAATATACAACACAACCTCTGCTCTTCCGTTTTGCTTGGCTTCGCTTCGGAGCACACGCCCAGGCTCAGTGGGTGAGATTGCAGATAGGTAACAAATGCCTACGAAATGAACTAGAAGGAAACCCAACCAATGCCTTTCCGTTTCGGGATAGTGTTTATGTTTATAAACATCTTCAAGGTATGTGGGGTTGTCCCCACCATCACTCAGGTAACTTGACAGGTTGTGGGGACTTTTCATCGGTTGAAAGAAGAAGCAGGGTAAAAAAAAAAAATTGGGGTTTTGACTTCTGAATTTAATACAAGGAACCCACATGTAATGTTGGGCTCTCTCCTAAGAGTGCCTCTGGGGCGCAGTCCAACTGGCTGCCCTGGGTCCCTTGCACACACCCTCCTTAGGGACATCCCTTTTTGATTCAAATTTTGCCCTCAACACCCTGAGAGAGTGATTCAGTGTCCTCCATCCAGAGAGGCATGTGGGGGAGGGGCAGAATATGGCACAGCACAGTCAAAAAAAAAAGGGGGGGGCATGAAAATGGAAAATTTCTGTTAGTCTGTCAATGAGGGCCTTTTTCATTCTGTCCATCTGGCTGGGTAGGGATGGGAACTCACCAAGTTAACTGAATTTTCTTAAAGAAATCTGGATAAAATCATTCAGAGCAAAGGGTAAATAAAATGCTGAATACCCATGAATCTGAACTCTGAGACCCTAAATTCTTCAAAATCTCTCTCTCTCTCTCTGGTGTGTGTGTGTGTGTGTGTGTGTGTGTGTGTGTGTGTGTGTGTGACGGGTATTAACATCAGATGTTGTAGCTCATATTTTGAGAGTCTCTCACTAAATTTTGAGTTCACCAATTTAGTAGGTTTGCTAGCTAGAAAACTGCAGGATCCTCCTAGCTCTGCCTCTTCAGGTGAGCCACTACCGCCTGGATTCTATCTATCTATCTATCTATCTATCTATCTATCTATCTATCTATCTATCTATCCAGTATCTGTGTGTGTGAAGTGCACACCTGTTAATGTGCATATGTGCACATGTATGTGAAGGTGTAGGTACTTATGGGTGCATGTAGGAGTCAAGGCTGAGTGTCTTTCCTGAGTTGTTCTCCATTGTTATTTTAGGGGGCCTCTCCTGAACCTGATCTTCATCTCTTGGGCCAGGCTGGCTGATCAATGAACTCCAGGAATCTGCCTGCCTCCACTTCCCCAGTGCTGGGGTTACAGGTACATGCCATCATTCCTGACTTTTATGTGGGTTCTAGGAATCCAAACTCAGATTTTCATGCGTGTATAGCAAGCCCTTTATGTGTTAAGCCAGCTCTCCAGCACTAAATCCAAAACTTTTTGAGTATCATACAACTTTATATTTTGGGTGAGCAACTTCACCAAAACCACGATACAGAATCACTCCTTAGGTTGTGTGCATACATAGGAGGTGGAAGTGAGTTTCGTGTTTTGACTTAGGTCCCATTTCCCAAGATATTTCATTATGCATATGGGACTATCCCCAAATCTAACAAAATATGAAGTATCTCTAGCCTTCAACATTGTAAATACAGGATTCTCGACTTGTCAATGCTTTCTCAAAGGGACTTGTATTTTAACTGGGTCAGGATGAGGACCCCTAACAGATGCACCCTCAATCCGGGGTTTCAGGTGAGGAACCATGAAGGAAGATTTGCAGTCTTTTCACAAAGTGGCTTCCAGTGTGCTTGGCTAGGCAGGGCATTTGCAGTCAAATAGGCTGAAGTCTACAGGAACAATGGCCACCACAGAGCCTTGCAAAACCACCAGCTTCTCCGTGCTCTTTGAAGCATGTCTTAGTCCTGACAGACAGCTCAGGATTATCACCAGCTTCCCACTCATCAAATCCATCATGGCATCCAGCCAGCTTTCTCTGTAGAAGCCAGTTCACGTCCACCCTCTTGCTTAAAGTTGTCTATCCCGTTACAATGGGGCAACCCATAGCTTATGCCCCCACTTTAAGCCTACATCGCCTCTGCTCCACAGGCTCAGTGTAGGTACTCTCTCTCTCTCTCTTTTTTTAAAATTTAATTTATTTAATTTCCTGTTTTGTTTTTTGAGACAGGGTTTCTCTGTGTAGCCAGGGTTGTCCTGGAACTCACTCTGTAAACCAGGCTGGCCTCGAACTCAGAAATCTGCATGCCTCTGCTTCCCGAGTGCTAGGATTAAAGGCGTGCACCACCACTGCTGATGAGGTACCCTCTTATCAGCAACGCACAGGCCAGCCACAGCTTGTGGCTAGAACTCAGCAGGCTCGTGAACTCTGCCAAAACCAGGTTACATCACTCTTCAGTAGCCTCTATGGAAAGTTTAGTATTTCCCTTCATTCTGGATGTAGGATAAAAGAGAGGGTGGGGGAGGGAAGGAAAGAATGGGGAAAAAAAAAATCAATCAATCAAGGCCGGGCATGGTGGCACACGCCTTTAATCCCAGCACTCTGGAGGCAGAGGCAGGCGGATTTCTGAGTTCGAGGCCAGCCTGGTCTACAAAGTGAGTTCCAGGACAGCCACATTCTATACAGAGAAACCCTGTCTCGAAAAACCAAAAAAGAAAAAAAAAAAAATCAATCAATCAAATCACAGTCATTTTAGCAGCACCCGTGACCTTGGCATGATACTTGCTTGTCACATTGCAGATGGTGCAGCTGTGGAGTAAGGTTGTTCTCCTGCAAGGCCAACTGCTCTAGTGTTTTTTTTTTTTTTCCCAGTGTAGGACAACCTTTAGGCTGCCATCAGACTACCTTTAGGCTGCCATCAGATTACCTTTTACCTCTCCTGATAGACACTAGCCGCTGCACCCCCAAGATGAATAAATCAACGCACGCTACAGATCACACTGTGACTTTGCTTTAGGAAGTGCGCTGTGCGCATGCTTTGGGATCTACACGACTGACTGGAATACCATCACATGGAAGGCTACACAGTAGGGATGATCTCTATGGCCCAGGGGACCTGCTCTCTGGGCTGCTCCCAGAGCAGTGTTGACACAAGATTCCAGGGATCCACCCTCAAATCTAGAAACTCAGTCCAATGACACACACCTGCAGTGATGACCAGTCCCTTCACTGAGTAAGCAGAGGGCACATAGGCAGCTTTGGGTGGAAGATGAAACCATCGCAACTGCATAGACAACGGTGTCAACACTGGAACCAATGCCCCGCCAAGCAGGGACCTGGCCTAATTCTCCAGCCAAGTGGAAGCATTGTGCAAATCTGCAACCGCCTCTGCATCATGACTGTCTAATCCTAATAGTAATGTCTTCTGCTCCAGTCAGGTCCCTTGGAACACAGGGCTCACCCTCAGGGTCCCTTACAGCTTTAGTGGCCCAACTTCCTTCAGCCCCTTCAGTTGGCAACAGTTTCTCCATATCTCTCTGAAGGATGGAGACCGGCTGGAGAACATTCAGTGTGAGGTATCTGTCCGGCATCTCTTCATGACTTGGCTCAGGTATCCTGGTGAAAACAAAAATAAAAGTCAGACTCGCCCCTTTCCACCCTACTGGGTCACTCAGTGTCCACTGTCCAATCCCCAGAGCAAGTGACTGTGACTTAAATCAGTCGATTATCAGGGTAGCACTGGGCTAGACTTCTCCACCAAAATGTTACATTTTTAATGAATACAATTTTTAGGAGGCATTTTTTTTTTTTAACTGTAGGAGGCTGGTAAGATAGTTCAGTGGTTAAGAGCACTAACTGCTCTTCCAGAGGTCCTGAGTTCAATTCCCAGCAACCACATCTTGGCTCACAATCATCTGTAGTGGGATCCGATGCCCTCTTCTGGTATGACTGAAGACAACTACAGTGTACTCATATAAATAAAACAAATAAATCTTTAAGGAAAGAAAGAAAGAACCAGGCGTGGTGGCACATGCCTTTAATCCCAGCACTCGGGAGGCAGAGGCAGGCGGATTTCTTAGTTCAAGGCCAGCCTGGTCTACAAAGTGAGTTCTAGGACAGCCAGAGCTACACAGAGAAACCCTGTCTCAAAAAAAAAAAAAAGGAAAGAAAGAAAGAAAGAAAGAAAGAAAGAAAGAAAGAAAGAAAGAAAGGAAGAAAGAAAGAAAGGAAGAAAGAAAGAAAGAAAGGAAGAAAACTGTAATTTCCCTGGTCCTCAACAAATACTGCACTTATGAACTCATGGTGTCCTATTTATTACATGAGTTATGGCAGAGTACTATGGATTGAGGATAGAGGCACAGACATGTTATCCTAACACTTGAGAGGTTGTGGTTTGAAGATAGAAGATCAAGGTCAGCCTGTACATAGCGAGATTTTTGTCTCAACAAAAAATCGTTATCATCAGTTTTTTTTTTTTTCTGGTTTTTCAAGACAGGGTCTCTCTGTGTAGCCCTGGCTGTCCTGGAACTCACTTTGTAGACCAGGATGGCCTCGAACTCAGAAATCTGCCTGCCTCTGCCTCCCGAGTGCTGGGATTAAAGGCATGCACCACCACACCCGGCTATCAGGGTTTTTTTTAGTTAAATTGCTGTGTGCTTGCTTATATGATGTGCCTGTGAGTGTGTGCTCACACCACGGTGCATGTGTGGCGGGCAGAGGATAACGGTCTGACTCAGTCCTTTCATTCTTCTGTGAGCTCCAGGATGAAGTTCAGGTCATCAGGCTTGCAGAACAAGCGCATCTACCCACCTAGCCACACTGTTAACTCCATGAATTAAAAAAAAAATTCCAGACAGTGTTTCTCTGCGTAGACCAGTCTGGCCTCATCTGCATGTCTCTGCTTCCTGAGTGCTGGGATTAAAGGTGTGTGCCGCCACACTGTTAAGTTCAAATTGTCTGTTATTTTGCTGGAGTGACCTCCTTCCAACTGGGTTCTGAAGATCTTTTATTTGTTTGTTTTTGTTTAGAGATAAAGTTCACTAGGTAGTCCAGGTTGGCTTGAACGCCCCCAGCTTCCTGGGATTAAAGGCATACATCACTATCCCTAGCAATAATTTAGTTAGAAAGGATGCTCCAGGCTCTTGACATATTTTTCCTGCCCCAGGTCTGCAGTGGACTACCACTTCAAGATGTCCTTATTCCTTTCTGTAGAGAACAGTTTTTAGAAGCCATGATATAAGGGGCTGGAGAGATGGCTCAGTGGTTAAGAGCGCCGACTGCATTTCCGAAGGTCCCGAGTTCAAATCCCAGCAACCACATGGTGGCTCACAACCATCTGTAACGAAATCTGAAGACAGCTACAGTATACTTACATATAACAAATAAATAAATCTTTAAAAAAAAAAAGCCATGATATAGGTGTGACGTGTGTTCAGCCTCCCTCGTCCTGTCCTCATTACTGCACTTGTCTATATGGAAAGCTCTGAATGGAGCTAAAACCACAGCACTCGTTCTAGAACTGCCTCTTCTTGTGTTCATACCGCCTCTATCAGTGCTCAGTCTGGCAATGCCGAGCTCCTTCCGCTGGAGGAGGGGATGTTACAAATAAAAGCCCCTATGAGGATCTGAAGGAAGAGCACTCACCATGCAGATTTTGGCACGAGAGTGCTTCCTCTGCAGTGGCCTGGGTGGAAGTGCCTGCGGTGTGGGAGGAACAGCAGGAACTTCACAGCCCTGTAACTGGGAATGATGGAGGCAGACATTTATGGCCCATTGTAAAGATTCTCATTTGTCAAATGACCATGATCAGAAGCCATCAGAACAAGCTGAGCAGAGGAGGGGGATGGCTCTCAAAGGTCTGGTTCTAACTCTGAATGTGAAAGCCAGGAGACCAACCATAAAGGTAAATGAGGAGGCCAGTCCACAGGTATGAGAGAGCACAGGTCTGGGAGTCTGTTTGGGAGGTTGGTTAACTGGATGGGACCTGTGCTCTGAGAGGCAGGTGTGGGTACCCATGAGATAAATATAACTGAAAACCTAGGGACAAGTGTGGAGAACTTTTGGGGACCCCTTGGCAGGAATCTGATATTGACCAAGGACAAAGAAATGGGCTTCAGGCAGGAATCTAATTTTAGGTTAGAACAAGGAAGTAACAACAACAAAATAACAAAAGAAGTAGACTTCAGGCAAGAATAGGACTTTGGGCTAGAGATGGGATGTAGGCTCAGTTATCTTGGTCATCCTGATAAGCCCTTAGAAAGAGAGATCACAGAAGTGATCCAGGGACTTTGTTTATTTCCTTGCTTGTTCCTTGACTATTGGTGTTTGTTATCTTGCTTGTTCCTCAACCTAGAACTGACCTTAATACTTGCATGTAATTAAAATGGTATAGCTGGGCGCACGCCTTTAATCCCAGCACTCGGGAGGCAGAGGCAGGCAGATTTCTGAGTTTGAGGCCAGCTTGGCCTACAAAGTGAGTTCCAGGACAGCCAGGGCTAGACAGAAACCCTGTCTCGAAAAACCAAAAAAAAAAAAAAAAAAAAAAAAAAAAAAGGTATAAAAGCAGATTGGGAAAAAATAAACCCGCCTCAGTCTCAGAATTGACTGGGGTCATGCTGCAGCTCTGTCTAATGGTCTCTTCTTTTTCAATCCTCACTCCTGCACTGGAGAACCTGTTGACTGACTGAGCGGGCTTGGTCAGACAAACACACGTGGTTGTGTGGTACCTGCTGATGTGTTAGAATCTCCGTGTCTGAACACAAAACACCACATGTTAAGAGGTTTATTGGGAGAGAAAGGGGGAAGGTGGTGGCAGAAAGAGAAGGGAGGGAGGGGGAAAGGGGGGAGAGAGGGAGAGAGGGAGAGAGAGAGGGAGAGAGAGAGAGAGAGAGAGAGAGAGAGAGAGAGAGAGAGGTGTTCCCCTTATATATGGATGGTGACGTGATCACAGGTAAAGGTGGGAGGTGAGCCAAATGGATTCTGGGAATATGGTGGCTGTTGTCTTGGCAACAGGCATGTAGGTCGAGCTGTCGCCTATGTGATGTCACAGGTTTCAGAGGTCCTGATGCCAACACTTGCTGCCACTGTCTGTTTACTGGTGAACCATATAAACTGTGCTTTGGGGGCACTGACCTGACCTGGTCGTTTGCTGTGTCCTGGAATGTGGCTCCTTGGCAGAGTTATCAGATTTCTACTAGAGCTCTCTGGTATCCCTCCCTGCCCTTCTCAATGAGTCAAAACTCCCACTCATCTGATAAGCTAATAAATAACATTGTATTGACTTCTCTAAGATGCCTACGCTTCCCTGAGGGATTAACTTTTTTTTTTTTAAGGTAGCAACTTATTTACTTGCTAGTGATGAAGGAGGTCACTTCATTCTGGGTAGCTCTCAAATACCACTGTCCTACTTAAGGTTCTTATTGCTATGATGAAACGCCATAACCAAAAGCAAGTTAAGAAGGAGAGTGTCAAGTTGGCTTACACTTCCACACAGTAGTCCCTTACTGAAGGAAGTTGGGACAGGAACTCAAGCAGGGCTGGAGGCAGGAGCTGATGCAGAGGCCATGGAGGGATGCTGCTTATTGGCTTGCTCCACATGGTTTGCTCAGCCTGCTTTCTTATAGAACCCAAGACCACCACCCACAATGGGGTGGACCCTCCCTGATCCATCGCTAATTAAGAAAATGCCCAACAGGCCTGTCTACAGCCAGATCTTCTAGAGGCATTTTCTCAATTGAGGCTTCTTCTTCTCCAATTGCTCTAGTTTGTGTCAAGTTGACATAAAGCTAGCTGAGCGTGGTAGCCCGTATCTGTAAGTCCAGGACTTATGAGGTACAGGTAGGAGGTTGAGAAGTTCACAGCCAGTTTGGGGTAGACTGAGTTTGAGGCCAGTCTGAGATCCTATCTCAAAAAACAAAACCCCAAACGCTGAAGAAGAAAACAGACTCCTCCTCTCCCAGCAGTCAGCTTGGGGTGGGACTTCCTGGTCTCCTTCTCACTCTCTGCTGGGGTTTGGGGCTGGGTCTTGTGCATGCGGTCAGAGCTGCTGTCAATTCATATGCACAGCTACTCTGTTTTGTCCAGAAATCATTGTTTCACCACTGCTCTGGCTCCCACAGCCTATCAGCTCTCCCCTCCAGGCGCCCGAAAGGCTACTAAAGCTCTAAGAGATGCCACCATACGAACGCACGCGCAGTTTGCCATAAGCTAAAGGGAGTCTATGATTGTTTTTTGCATTTTTTTTAGATTTATTTCTTTACTTATTTATTTAATGTATATAAGTGCACCATTGCTGTCTTCAGACACACCAGAAAAGGGCATCAGACCCCATTACAGATGGTTGTGAGCCACCATGTGGTTGCTGGGAATTGAACTCAGAACCTCTAGAAGAGTGATTAAGAGCCTCTTAACCACTGAGCCATCTCTCCAACCCCTTGTTTTGTTTTGTTTTTTTAAACAAAAAACAAAAAAACTAGAGTCCTCAGGAAGTTAGAGGAAATGGCAGTGATAGGGATAGCGGAGGAATTAGAATGGAGAGAATGGGGGGTGTGTGTGTGAATCTGATCACAATACACTCTCTGAATATAGAAAATTCACAATCGGAAATAAACTTAAAAAATTGAAGAAGAAAAAAAAAAAGAAATGTAAAATTCTAAATATCCCCCGCCCCATAGTTTTCTCAACCAGAAAAACATGTCAGATTAATGGGCATGATTTGACAGTTTTTAAAAATATAAAGAAGCAAATCATTTGTGTTAACAAATTCTCATCCCTGTCTCCAGTGAATAAAAGTTAAGTGGTCTCCAAGAATTTACATCAGCATTTTTCATAATAGCCCCAAAGGTGGAGGCAGCCCATGTATTTACTGACTAAGTAAGTACAATTCTGTATATCTGTCTGATGCAATATTACTTGGTAATAAAATAGTGAATTACTGATACACGCTGCAGCATGAATGAGCCATGAAAACATTAAGCCAAGTGAAAGAAACCAGTCACAAAAGACCCACACATTGTATGACTTTATTTATAGAAATCTCTAGAATAGGCGAATCCGTAGAGACAGAATGTGGATTCCTGGTTGCTAAGGGGTGGGAGGAGATGACAGGGACTGTTAATCAGGATAGGGCTTCTTTTTAGGGTGACAGGAATGCACAACTGTGTGAATCTGTCAAAAGCCACGGAGTTACGTACTTTAAATGGCTATATGGTATATGAATCATATCTCAATAAAATAGGTTATATTTTTTTAAATGCAAGGAAGGGGGGGTTCCTGGGAGGAAGGGAGGCAGTGGGTAGAGGAGGAAGAATCAGAGAAGGAGAGAGAGCAAGAAAAGAAAGAGGAAAAGGAAAGAGAAAGGTGAGCAGGCAGGAAGCCTGGTTCGAGCAGAGACTAAAGGAAACTCAATGTCTCAGGGGACTAGCTTCACCTTCCTGGAGTGTGGATGGAGAGAAGGAAGAGGAGAGACGAAAAAGGACCACCGGAGCTTTTGCTGATTTCCCTCAGGGAGAAATGAGGCTGGTAATATGTGGATTCAGAGAGAGAGAGGGAGAGAGAGAGAGAGAGAGAGAAGAAGGAGGAGGAGGAGGAGGAGGAGGAGGAGGAGGAGGAGGAGGAGNGGGGAGAGAGGGAGGGAGGGGAGGGGAGGGGAGGGGAGGGGGGAGGGAGGGAGGAGGGGAGAGAGAAAGGTAAAGAGGAAGAGAATGAGACTGGAGAGAGGGGCTCAGGTGTTAAGATCACCCGATGCTCTTTGAGAGGATTTGGATCCCAGCAGCCCTCCCCTCCAGCTCCAGGGAATCTGGCGCCCTCTTCTGGCCTCAAGGATCATCTGCACTCACTTGGCATACATACACTCACACATACATGCGTACAAATAAAAATAAATAAATCTTTAAAAAAAAAACAAAAACAATGAAGAACGTTTGAAAATCCCCCAAACAGAAGAAACAAGAGCACGCGCCTTTTAAGGGCGTGCTGTAGCAATTGGGCAACAGAGCGCTTGGAGTGCTTTGGGAGGGGATTGTTGTTGTTGTTGTTTTGTTTTGTTTTGTTTTGTGTTGTTTTTAGAGATGTACCTTCTTTGGACTTGAAGCAGACTCCTCCCTGGAGGCCAGAATCGATGAAGTATATGGTTTTTTTTGTTGTTGTTTGTTTGTTTTTGTTTTTGTTTTTTGTTTTTTTTTCGAGACAGGGTTTCTCTGTGTGTAGCCCTGGCTGTCCTGGCACTCACTCTGTAGACCAGGCTGGCCTCGAACTCAGAAATCTGCCTGTCTCTGCCTCCCGAGTGCTGGGATTAAAGGCGTGCGCCACCACGCCCGGCTGAAGTTATATGTTAACTGACAGAATTTCAGCAGTGAGACAAATAATTTCTGTCTGCTAAGAAAGGATAACCCTAGCAGGCGTGTTGACGCACATCTATAATGGGGAAAATGAGTCAGTAAGATTGAGTGTGTGAGGCCAGCCTCAGCTACATTGTGAGGCCTTGTCACACACACACACACATAGAAGATAGCCCAAAGGTTTTATTGTCCTGTGACCATTGATCAATTTTGTTCTGAACAGGACAGACTGCTTTTAGCATGCCTTTTCTGATGGGCCATACAACTCTTTCCTGTAAGAGGAAAGATGGTCCTTTGTACCATCTAACAAACATATCTTGGGTGCACACTCATTTTAATAAGAATTTTAAAGTTTTTAATACTCTCCAGGTAATATTTTGATAAAGAACAAGAGTCATTTTCTGTATGACAAAACAACAACAACAACAACAACAACAAAACGATATTGGGGCTGGAGAGGTGGCTCAGTGCTTAGGAGCTTTGCTGCTCTTGAAGATGACCTGGATTCGATTCCCAGCACCCAAGTAGTGGCTCAAAACATCTGGAACTCCATTTCCAGGAGATCCAACACTTTCTTCTGACTTTTACAGTCACCAGGCATGTACATGGTACACAGATACACATGCAGGCAAGCCATTCACACACAGGAAAGAAAATAAATCTTTTAAAAAAATTTTTTTAAACTGATACTGAGGCTGGAGAAATGGCTTAGTGGTTAAGAGCACTGGCTGCTTTTCCAGAGGACCCAGGCTTAATTTCAAGCATCCACACGGCAGCTCACAGCTGCCTGTAACTCCAGTTCCAGGAAATCTGATGCTCTCATACAGACACACAGGCAGGCAAAACAGTAATGCACATAAAATAAAAAAATAATAAATTATATATAATATATTATATATGTTATATATAATATATTATATATATTATATATAATAAATTATATATTAAAAACTTGATACTGAAAGTAATGCTCTAGAATAGAAGATGCCTGAACTTGTACCAGAAGGGTCTCCCTTGGCTTTGCATGAAAGAGACATTACAAAGGATTCTGGGTGCTTAAAGCCCGGGGATATATTACATTACCATATGTAAAAGGAAGGGTAGAGGAGAGCAGCAGAGAGAGATGTTTTGCTCTGGTTTGCACATGCAGGCATATGGGCACACATACTACATATTCTCTCACACACAACAACAACAGACATAAAGAACGGGACTACGTTTAAGTTATTACAAACATATACATAGGGAAATGAAAGAATAACAAAGTATCTTTTTCTAGTCTTTCCTATCTAACACTTCCTGTACCAGATTTGAGGTGTTTCTCCCATCCCCACACACCAAGTATCCCACCATGATTTGCTAACAATCCACTAGCTGGGCAATTTATAATTTAGCTCAGTTCTAACACAGAGCTCTACCTGGAGACAGAGTCAGAAACTACAGGTTGAGGGTCCAGCCCCGACTCTGAGTACCAGTCTCAAGTACTCTGTGCTTCCGACCAATTGAGAACCTTAACTGAGGTTCCTCCAACCCTCCTGGGGCTCAATCACTTGGTTAGAAATCAGGGACTGTTTATTAGGAAAGAGATAAGAAAGATTACAGATAACAGAGTGTGGCGTACAGAGCCAAAGGAAGAGAGGAGTGAGTCTCATACCCTACTGGATGCCCTTCTCCTGCAGGTCCTATGAGTTCCCCTGTCCTAAAGCAACCAGAATAATATTCCTGTCCCTAACTTTGGAACATTACGCAGCCATAATAACGAACAAGGAGGCTCTCTATATACGGACATTGGCGATGTTTCGAATATATATTAAGTGAGAAGAGCAAATTGCCAAGCCATATGCACAGCATGATCCATTTTTATAGATGTAAAATTACACAGAGGGGTATGAACGCTTGCATATGTGCATAATGAAGAAAGGCCACAGCAATTATATTGGAGAGAAGTGGAAGGCGGGGGGGGGGCACTTCTTTTCAGTTAGAGTAAGAGACTGAGAAAGTCCTCTGTCTCATCTTAAAGACTATTCAAAACTTACAGTAAACAATCCTCAGAAGTTAAAGCCATAGAAAGCCCGCAAAGGGAGCACTAGAAAGGCGCTGCAGCAGGTAAGTTTTTGGAAGGTGGAGAGCGTTGAACTGACTGAGTTGGAATTGTCTCAGAGGTGCCGACCTCTGCCAGGTGCTGAGCCAGTACTCACAGGCCACATGCCTCCCAGATCAGCTACAAATGTAGCCAAATGTATTCCTCGTAGATGATACCCTATTACCATTTGCAAGGCTTAAACATGCCAGTGCATAGTCCTTACGTGAAGAGGAAGTGGCTAAGGCTCCTGCAGGGGCATACCTTCCATGGGTAGGAAACTGACATCATTTGGCTTCCCTCCCACTGTGCTGATGCCTTCGAGAAATGATTATTCTCGATGGACTAGGTTGGCAATATCTTACCTGGAAGGTTTGCCCCTTAAAATGTGGATTTGCTGGGTACTCTTGGCTTGCATACACTGACATGGTAAATGTTCCCCCAAAGCAGGAAGGTTCATGACGGACAGCCCCCAAATGCTAGGAACTGGGTCAGATGATGGATGCATCGGAGGTAGAGTGGAACTTCTCTGTATCTATTTCATGTGCTACTGCACAATGTCACTGGGACCTTCCTCCTGCTGAGGGATGGAGGCTATGTTCTTGCTCCTTCAACGGAGCATCATTTGATTCATGACAACAGAAATCAGTAGAAACGCTAGTACCCTACTTCCCAGGGTGGCGCTCTTAACGCTGGAAGCTTGAGCTTCTACGTCAGCAGTTAACATCCACGAGACCACCAAACCTCAAAGTAACCTGTGTGGGGAAACACAGGGAGAAGCAAGACTATACACACACACAGAGGGAGAGGTCTGGCTAGCTCTGTCATCTAGATGGCTGGAACTGCACAGGAGATCCCAAGCCAGAGCCCCTAGCCGAGTCCTCTCCCAGGTCCTCCACCCACAGAAACAGATTGTAAAATGAATGCTGTCATTTTTTAGTACTTCGTTACTATCCTTGGAGTAACGTCCCAGGAGCCCTTTCAAATGTAACATGGCCAACAACTACTCCTTTGAACCCTGGTGCAGGTTTGTTCTATATACCAGGGAAACTTGTAACCTAAAGACAGGCCGGGGCCAAAATAAGTGTGATTCTAAAACCTGGGGTAATGTGCAAAAGTCCACATGAGCCTCACCTTTCTGGCCACTTGACTTCAAGGATTCTGCTATGAAGGCACATGTCTCCCACAGCAGGAAACTGGACAGGCACCAATGGAGAAACTCAGGTAACTTAACATGTAGATGCTATGAACCAGGCTAAGCCTTCTCATAACAGCAAGAGAGCGCCTTTCAGGAAAATGTTCAGAGTAGAAAAGATGGTTTAGTTGGCAAAGTCACCTGCTGCGAATCCTGATGACCCTAGTTCAATTCCTAGGATCCACACAGTTCACAGGTTCTCTCCCACCTGTGAGCACTCCTCCAAATAAATAAATGTAAAAACAAATGTGATTTAAGATTTTGTTAAGGTCAAGGTTGTGGTGTAACTCAGTGGTAGAGCATTTGTAGCACACACACTGGGCCCTCGGCCTGACCCTCAGCACCACAAAAAATAAAGGCAGGTAACCCCAGAGAACACTGGCTGAGGACCAGCCGGGCAGTGAGACTGGGATGGAAGAAAGTCACCAGGCTGGCGTGTTATTAAGGCGGTGCACAGTGTGAACGAATGGAACTTGATCGTCCTGGGGGCCAGGGGACAGCGCGCACAAAGAACACGCCTCAGAGGTGCTCCATCCAGGGGGCAAGGAGCCACCGACCACTTCCAAGTGAGTGAGTGGGGCATCGCTCTGGCAGCTTTTCCAGCACTCAAAATGAGCACGAGACCTGGAAGGAGATAACTCTTGGGAGCCATAGACATTTACAGCAAAGAGTTCTTCTACATAACACTTCAAAAAGACAATTTGGAAATTTCATTTATTTATTTATTTATTTAGAGACAGGGTTTCTCTGTGTAGCTCTGGTTGTCCTGGAACTCACTCTGTAGACCAGGCTGGCCTCAAACTCAGAGATCTGCCTGCCTCTGCCTCCCAAGTGCTGGGATTAAAGGCATGCACCACCACTGCCGAAAGGGGAACGCTCCTCCATTGTTGGTGGGACTGCAAGCTTGTTCAACCACTCTGGAAATCAGTCTGGCAGTTTCTCAGAAAATTGGACATAGTACTACCGGAAGATCCAGCAATACCTCTCCTGGGCATATATCCAGAAGATGTACCATCAGGTAAGAAGGACACATGTTCTACTATGTTCATAGCAGCCTTATTCATAATAGCCAGAAGCTGGAAAGAACCCAGATGTCCCTCAACAGAGGAATGGATACAAAAAATTTGGTACATTTACACAATGGAGTACTACTCAGCTATTAAAAACAATGAATATATGAAATTCCTAGGCAAATGGATGGATCTGGAGGGTATCATTCTGAGTGAGGTAACCCAATCACAAAAGAACACACATGACATGTACTCACTAATAAGTGGATATTAGCCCAGAAACCTAGAATACCCAAGATACAATTTACTAAACACACGAAACTCAAGAAGAATGAAGATCAAAATATGGTCACTTCGCCCCTTCCTAGAATTAAGAGAAAAAGCACACATTGAAGGAGTTACGGAGATCATGTGTGGAGCTGAACCAAAGGATGGACCAACCAGTGACTGCAGCAGCCGGGGATCCATCCCATAATCAGCCACCAAACATAGACATGATTGCATATGCCAGCAAGATAGTGCTGAAATGCCTTGATATAGCTGTGGGAGGCTATACCAATGCCTGGCAAACATGGAAGTGGACGCTCACAATCAGCTATTAGATAGAACTCAGGACTCACAAGGAAGGAGCTAGAGAAAGTACCCAAGGAGCTGAAGGGGTCTTCAATCCTATACGTGGAAGAATAA
>LR750035.1:108033-131266 GCA_902729485.2 Mus minutoides | reverse complement strand
CGCCTTGGTCATGCAGACTTTATATGCCCCAGTACAGGGGAACGCCAGGGCCAAGATGTAGGAGTAGGTGGGTAGGGGAGCAGGGCGGGGGATGGAGGAGGGTATAGGGGACTTTTGGGATAACATTTGAAATGTAAATGAAGAAAAGATCTAATAAAAATGGGAAAAAATAATTTTGAAATTAGGGATTCTAAACCAAACAAAACCTCAATCCATCAGATTGAAAGAGAAAATAAAAGTATTCTTGCATTCCCACACACCATTTCTTGGAAACTACTACAGCTTTGATCCACCAAAAGAAAGCGAGCACTTCAAAAAAAAGAATGACTCAGGAGCCAGGGTGCAGGGAATGTGACAGAGACATGCAGAGTGTGGTGGGACAGAGGGACACACTGAGCAGTGTGTGTGTAGGGGGGCAGGGTGGTGAGACGTCCAGGAGATTCTGGATTGATGTGCTTGGCAGTGTAGACAACTGCTTTCAGAGAGGTTCTGTTGGAGAGGAAGGAAGAAAAGAAGGAAGGAAGGGAGGGAGGGAGGAAGGGAGGAGAAAAGAAAAAAGCAGTGTGAAAAATTTCCCAGTGGGAAAAGCGGAACAGGGAAAATAATGCATCCACTGTACTTGGCCTGGGAGTAGAGGTTCTTACTCTTGGCTAAATATCAGAAGCACTTGGAAAACACCAAAAAGTCCCGAAGACTCACTCTCTGATAGCCTGATGTAAGAGATTTGAGCACAACCTAAGCTTTGCAATTAGAGGTCCCTGGGTGATTTAGTGTGCAGTTAAAGTCGAGAGCCATATCTTGGCAGGAAACGTACTTCACCGATTACAATAAAAATGGACAAGGAATTTGTCATACAACTCTATGGGGAGAATGGAGGGAGGGGACATGAGGCCCTGCGTGGCAGTCAGTCACGCCTAGGGTCAAGAGATCAATGGATCTCAAGGAAATATCTTATTCAGAAATAAAGATGGCAGATGCCAGGAGAGACAGATGCAAGAGTGACCTTTCCTTGGGGAATCAGAGCTCACAGATGGTGACTGGGAGTGTAGGCAGGAGATGAGGACATTACCGATTTTGTCTAGAAATAGGATTTGACTTGCTAGTACCACAAGTGTGCATGAATATGACCAAAAAAAAAATGATCTTGATAAAGAACAAAAGAGACAACTAGGAGGCTGGAGAGATGGCTCAGCATTTAAACGCTTAGGATGCTTATGCAGAGGACCTGGGTTCGATTCCCAGCACCCACAACCATCAGCTACTCCAGTCCAAGGGGGACTGAGACCCTCTTCTGGCCTTCTAGAATGCCTGTCATTCACGTGGCACACAGACATGCATGCAGACAAAATACTCCAACACAGAAAAGAAATAAAATGTAAAAAAAGAAAAAAACAATGGAAACAGAAAATAAAAAGATGCCGGGCGTGGTGGCGCACGCCTTTAATCCCAGCACTTGGGAGGCAGAGGCAGGCGGATTTCTGAGTTTGAGGCCAGCCTGGTCTACAGAGTGAGTTCCAGGGAAGCCGGGGCTATACAGAGAAACCCTGTCTCGAAAAACCAAAAAAAAAAAAAAAAAAAAAAAAAAAGAAAAAGAAAATAAAAAGATAAATAGGTTGTGTTATATTTCTCTACGAGAATGCAGCACCTTAGACGGGGACCCTGACTTGTCTTATCTGACACACATAGTTGTGCATGCCAGGCAAAGTGCTCCACCATTGGCATACACTCCCAGTTCCTTTGTACTTCTTGGAAAATTAAAAATTAATTGAAAAATGACTATGCATAGATAAAATCTAGACTATTCCACACCAAGCCCTTAATAAGAGTTTCCTTTGAGTGTAGGCTTGGCGAAGAGAGAAAGGTAAAGGTTTCTGTTTTGACTCTAGCCATCCCATATTAACCTTTTTTTCTTTACAGAGACCTCAGGGAGAGTTTTGACCAGGAAGGGGTCTGAGAGTTCAGACAGTTCTGGCTTGGCATGTTTCCTGCTTCTGACTTGGGAGGAGGGCAAAGGCGAGAGTTCTGGGTTGGCAGGGGCAAGGGCAGGCCCCATCTCCGGGGGATCTGGTAAAACCAGCTACAAGTTGAATTGTGGAAAGGGCACGTTGACAGGGTGACTCACTGTCGGAGAGGGTGGGGATAGCTCTCTCCTCCCCTTCCAGCTCAGCCACTATGCAGCTGGAGCATACACAGAAGTCTATCTCTACGGTCCTAAAGAAGGCATCTTTTCCAAACCCAGGGAAACATGGTACCCTTTTGACTTAGGCCATGCATGCATGAGGGCTTCTTGGAGCCATCCAGAGCAAGTAGAGCCAGGTTCATTGACCTACTGAATAGGAAGGGGGCTGGAGAAGAGTCATGGACTCCAGGCCTGTGTGCGTGGAAGTTGGAGGAGCCCATGGATTCAATCACCGGTGAAGCTACTTTGATTACCTTCATGTTCCAAGAGCTCCTGCCTCTAGGCATTATCTGTGTGACCCTCGGGGGCCACTTGGGACCCTTACAGAAGTACATAAAAATATCTTCAAAGTTGTAGACTATTTATTATTTATTTATTTTTGTTTTTAGATAGGGTCATATTCTAGCTCAAGATGGCTTGGAGCTCACTCTATAGTCCATACCCATTTCAAGTCTATGGCCATCATACTGCACCTCCCAAAAGTGTTGGGATTACAGGCATGAACTGCCACAGCTGATTTTATCTGACAGACAAGCTAATGGCTGTATAAAGTGGGAGCTTCAGCACCACATGTATAAAGTGATGTGACTCCTGCAAGGTATGGTTGAGGGGAATTATTATTATTATTATTATTATTATTATTATTATTATTATAGATATAAAGGAGAGTACAGCTAGATGCACCTGGAAGAGTCCAGAGCAGGAAGAGAAAGTAGTAGATTAAACATGGCCAGCAGAATGGACCAGGCCATTAGGAGGTGGGGAAGACCAAGAGATGGGGGGTAGGGATGGGCAAAAGAGAGAAAAAGGACCAAGAGAGAGCCAAGAAAGCGCATGGCCAAAATGGCAGGGTTATATAGTAATGAGAAGCTGGGGGAAGAGAAGCCCATGAGCTGAAGAGGTTTAGGGTAGGGTTGGGTGAGAAGATCTAAGAAGGCCAAGGTGCCAGTGTGCGCTTTGGTATGCTAATAAGCACTACAGCTAGTCACTTGTCCCCGGTTTCATTTGGACCTGACAGTGGCTGAGTCCAGGGTCTTACCAGCCCAGCCTACTCTCTCTTTCTCTTTCCCCCTCTCCCTCCTCTCCCTTCTCCTTCTCTCCCCTTTCCCTCTCCCTTGTCTGTATTTGAGACAGAGTCTCACCATGTAGTCCAGACTGCCTTCCAACTCAAGACCCTCCCGCCCCAGCCTCTTTCTTCAGTGCTATGATTACAGGCAAGCACCACCTTGCCCAGTGGACTTTGTCTTTTTTTTTTTTTTTTTTTACAGCTGTGAGGCCAACCTTGAGAAAGAGTTAGAGAGACTCCATTACGTCAAGCCAAGATTCCCCTTCTTTGCCATCTGGTGCTAAGGTCACACCAGTGCCAGGCCGGCAGAAGCTGAGTGGGGGACTGGTAGCCCACACTGGGCTTTCACTTGCCATCTATCTTCCAGCAGTGATGCAGTACTGCACCATGGGCCCTGCATGCAATGTCTGCAAACCTCAGGCTTGCAATGCCTCAGGTCATGTATGCAACGTCTCAGATCAGTCTTCAAATGGGCCCCCATTGAAGGTGGTCTGCTCTCCTCCTTGGTTACTCTGGTGATCCAAGGGCCTCTGGAAGCCTGGCTTTATACTTCATATCTAGTTATCTGCTTTGTTGATCTTTGTTGTTCTGGACATCAAATTAGAGCATTGTGCACCCCAGCCAAGCTCTCTGCCACGGAGCTTCACTCCTACCTTAGTTGTCTGAAACATGGTCTTACTCTGTAGTCTAGGCTGGCCTTGAACTAATGACCCTCTTGTTTCTGCCTTCCAAGTGCTGGCCTGTACTAGCTACCACGCTTGGCTCGCTTTATCTATCTATCTATCTATCTATCTATCTATCTATCTATCTATCTATCTATCTATTACCTACTTATTTATAGTCTGGGGCTAGAGAGTCAGTTGGCACAACCCTTCAAAGTGCCCGCTTCTCTTGCAGATGACCAGTGTTTGCCTTGTTGCACCCTTGCTTTGATTTTAACAGCAATGAGCCAGGCACATCTTGGCTCTCTCTGCCTCTCCCATTCAGTACCTGCTCCTTCAGCACCTGATTCTGTGCTGCTCCTTGAGGAAAAGGGAAATAGCAGAGGGCAAAGAGTGGCTCCCCGACATCCTACAGGTCAGGATCAAACAGGGATCGCTCATGATCTTCATGGAGTACTGTCAGTTTTAACGATCTCTGAGTCAGTCTGTCGAAAGTAACTGGTGGGGGATGGGTTCTTTTTGTAGCCACCTGGAGACAAACCAGAACCACAGCAGGATGGAGCAGGTACTTGGGGTAACCCCAACATCTTGAGGCTTCAATACACAATGAATGGAGAATTCTGGGAGTCAACAACTCTTTTTGTTGTTGTTGTTGTTGTTGTTGTTGCTTTTTTACTTTTTCCCCCTCAAGTCAGGGTCTCACTATGCAGAGCCCTGTTTGGCCTTGAACTTGCTGTCCTCTGACCTCTAGCCCTTAGAGCCCCTAGAGTGCAGGGATTATAGTGTGCGCCAGCACACGCTTGCCTGACAGCCAGAAGTTTGTCTTCTCTGGGGGAGGGCAGGGAACATCCTGCATGCTTAGATTGCACAGCTAGTGGGGGGACAGAAGACAGGAGGGGCATTTACAAGGCACGAGAACGCATGTGACCTTGCTAATTCCTCTGTCCTTCCCGTTTCCTCCTTTATTATATAAATTCTGCATGAAAGGAACCAGAACTCTTTGGAATCGCCGCTGAGCACAGACTTGGGTAAGGGAAACAGAGGCACAGATGAACAGCCGGTTTACCAGGAAGCGAACAGGCACACAAAAGGTGATGGAAATGTCTCAGAAGGACACAGGCATCAACTCAAAGGGGCTTCTGCTGGACAAATATGGGGTGATTCAAGTGTCAACTGGTTTAATAGTAGCAAGGAATTACAATTTACACAATAGAATAAGAATCTGCCAGTTGGGCTGGAGAGATGGCTCAGAGGTTAAGAGCCCTTGCTGCGTTTCCAGGGGACCTAGATAGAATGCCCAGCGGTACCCAAATGACAGTTAAGAACCTTCCATAACTCCAGGTCCAGAGGATCAGACACTCTCCTCCAGCCTCTGGGGGCCCTAAGCACGCACACATGCAGTCAAAACAACCATAGACATAAATTAAAAATACATTAAAATTTAAAAAAAGAACTTGTCAGTCCATCCTGATTTTTTTTTTTAAAAGTAGAATTTAGACAAAGAAACATAAAGGGAAGGATGGGCTTAGAAAGCCACCATTTGGCAGCTGTTACAGTAACAAGAATTTGGGCAAGAATCATAAGGAGCACTAACACTGGTGGGCGGAGGATGGTGAGAAACAGGATATTTAAATAGACTCACAGCATCTTCCCACAACATACTCGCTAACCACAAAGGGACAAACAGCAGCTGCAGCAGAGAAACCCGGCAGACGCCATCTTAACCAAGGGACTGGCCCATGTTCAAATTCTCACGTAGATAGCATTTCTTGCCCTCAAGTTGACACTCCAGTACTCTGAAGTGGCTGTCCAATGGGAGAACCTGAATTAAAATCACAAGAACACACCAGAGAAGCCCAAACCGAGGAACACTATTCACAAATAACTTTAGGAATATCAGCCAGGCACTCAAGAGGCAGAGGCAGATGGATCTCTGTGAGTTCAAGGCCAGCCTGGTCGATATAGCAAGTTCCAGGCCAGTCAAGGCTACACAAAGAAACCCTGTCTTCAAAACAAAACAAAACAAAACAAAAACAAAGAAACAAGCAAGGAATATCAAGGCTAGACTGGCTCCAACACTGGAAGAGGCAGAGACAGGTGGATCTTTGTGTTTGAAGACAGGCTGTTATTCACATTGAGTTCTAGTACTGTGTATTGAGACTCGAGACTATCTTTAAACAGACAGACAGACAGACAGACAGACAGACACACACACACACACACACACACACGTGCACCGAGAGACCAGACCAACTCCACCTTGGGTTCAGACTCCATCTTAGAGAACCTGACCTAAGGTTGAACTTGAGTTAACCAACAAGCCTGCCCCTAGCACTAGCTTCCAGGTTACTCCCCAACAAGCACCAACCAGGAGGAAAGCATAAGATAAGTTTATGGTTTGACTCCCAGCACTAGCCAATTATTTTAAAGGGCAACAAAATTCTGTAATAACCCCCTAATCAGGTGTGTGCCAGGCTAGAAACTTCTTTGCTTGAAACTGGACTCCGGGCTTCACACTCCCATCCAGCGGCGGTGTAGCCCAAGCTGGAGCTTGAATAAAGACCCTAGTGCAATTGCATCAGAATTGGCTCTTTGGTGGTCTTTTGGGGGCCCTCGAAATGGAAACACACACACACACACACACACACACACACACACACTGAGAAAGAAAAAAAGAATGTCAAGGTTGGGGCTGGAGAGATGGTTCTGTGGTTATTTGCTGTTTTTGCAGATGACCTGGGGTTTGGTCCCCAGCACCCACATGGCAGCTCACAGGCATCTGTAACTGCACTTCCAGACAATCTGCTGCCCTCTTCTGGGTTCCATGGGCACCAGGCATGCACACAGAGCACATAGAGCACATACATGTGAACACAACACTCACAGGCATAAAGTAAGTCTTTCAAATGATGAAGGCCAAGGTCACAGAAAACAAAGATTAAAGCACTGCTTTGAAAACAAAGAACCTTGAAAACATCTATGGTTCATTTATTTATATCACTCTGTAGGACACTAGTGGAGCAACAGGCAAAACTTATACAAGAAACGTAAGTTAGGGCTGGAGAGATGGCTCAGCGGTTAAGAGCACTGACTGCTCTTCTGAAGGTCTTGAGTTCAAACCCCAGCAACCACATGGTGGCTCACAACCATCCATAAGGAGATCTGATACCCTCTTCTGGTGTGTCTAAAGACAGCTACAGTGTACTTAATAATATATATATATATAGAAGAAAGTTAAAAAAAAGAAACATAAATTAGACAACAAGCCACACCAGTCCTAGTCTCCTGGTCATTATGAATTATTAAATTTTATTTTTATTTATTTAAGAGGTGCTGGGAATCAAACCCAGATCCTCTGTAAGAGCAGCAGGTATTCTTAACCACTGACCCATCTCTCCATACCCTAGCTACATTTTATGAAAAAGAAACCATTGATTCTAGTTTATAGTTTACTAAAATGCCCTTGTTTCTGGGAAAGGCGCACTGAAATATTTGAAGACAAAGAGGTGTCACAAATTATTCTTAAGTGTTTTAAAGAAATTAAATACACAGAGAATGATAAAGCCAATATAAATGGTTAATATTCAGGAGTTTTTGAGGAATCTAGGTAAAGGGTATATGTCAATTCTTTTATGCTGTTGCAGCTGGAAATATTGTTATATCAAAGGTTTAAGAGTATAGCCCTAAAAAGAGACCTATAATTACAAAAAGAAAGAAAGGAAGGAAAGAAGAGGAAGAAAGAAAGAAACGAAGAAGGGGAAACGACCTGTAATACTGAGATTTCAATGTGGTCACCAAGGAGACACACCTGAGGGTGGTGTCTAGAATAATGTAGGTACATTAATAATGTATGCGGTTTTATCAGATGAAATACGGCAATTGTTTGCTTGTTTCAATCTTTGTTACGTGTACATGAACGCACACATAGGTGTGTGTGCAATGCTTGTGTGCATGCAGTAACGTGCATTCCACAGTGTACCCGAGGAGGTTGGTCTGAAGGCAGACAACCTTAGGTGTTGGTCTCTGCTTTCTACCTCGCTTGAGGAGTACTCAAGGAGACCTGGCCTGCTGGCTTCTAGCAAATTCTCCTGTCTTCACATCCCATCTTGTCAGGGGCACTAGAAACACAGCCATGGCAGAGAATGGACCCAGCTTTTGGGTTGTGGGAATTTAAGTTTAGATTTTTATGCAAACACGACAGGCACCTTACCCACTGAGCAATCCTACCAGCCCTAAGTGGTTTTTCATTTGTTTGTTTTTGGGGGAACAGGGTTTCTCTGTGTACTCCTGGTTGTCCCAGAACTCTCAATGAAGACCCAGGCTGACCTCGAACTCAAGAGATCCTCCTGCCTCTGTCTCCTGAGATCTGGGATTAAAGGTGTGCACCTCAATGCCCGGTTTAATTGCTTGTTTTAAATCCTGAAGGTTGTCATGAGTCGTTTTCTCCTGTTACTTATCTTAACTAAACCTGTGTGACATACATGCACCGAAGCCCAGTTTCATTACTGTGCTAGCATGCATGCTTATCATCGCTTCAACCTCACTATTTGTCTGATTCTCCCCAGAATCTGGCTCAGGGGGTATCATTCATTTTCATCTCACTGTAGCAAAGGAGATCGAGGCAAAGTCCCCTTCTTACAAAAGGCAGACTCTAGCTTCCAACCGAAGTCTTTTACATTTGGAGTCCAGTGTGTGCAAAGCCTTTACTGCTCTGAGCGTTGCTGCTACTGATAGCAACACACACTGGTTGGATACCTGCCCAAGCCTCGTCTCATCCAGAGAATGGACCGCAGCAACATGTTGAGTGAGTTAAGACATCAGTGCTGAGAGCAGGGTCTGCACATAGTAAATAGTCATAGGTCAGTTATGATTGCCCACTGAGCATGAAGCACACAGGGTACCATCAGGCCTACGATGCCACTCTCCACTGCTGGGACTGTTCCCTAGGCAGGAAGACAGGACATACATCCTAGGCAGGTATATAGATAGCTACAGTGGGCGACTCATGTTGAGAACAGTCTGTGGCTCCATAAGCAGGCCAGAGCAACCTTGGCCGGCATGAACCTGAGATGGACCTTCTAGCACTGCTCTTGGCTTGGGGAGAGTCACTGTCTTATTTTGCAGCAGTCTTTCCTGGTGAGACCTCAAGCAACCTAGTGGATTGCCCCTCCTCAACACAATGCATCTTTTCTGCTACCATCAGTGCAATGGCATGGTGAAAACAACCTGTCCTTGTGCCTGGGGATCTCCCCACTGTCCTTGGTGGTCCCAGTTGGGATCAGCTAGGTGCCAGCAGGAAAAAGAACTCTTCTACTAAGGAGGACACACTGAGGGCAATGAGATGCGGACATGGAGAATGGAGAAGCGACCACACCTGGTCTAACCAGAGTTTTCAAAATATACTATGACCTAGCATAGCATTTCTCCTCCTGAGGTAACACCTAGCAGAAACCCACACTTAAATTCCCACCGCATGCAGCCCTTATTACAACCACCCCAAACTAGAAACCATCCAAGGTGGACCGGGTAGTCACAATGAAACCCTGTGCAGCACCAGCAACAAGAATGAGTGGCATATAATCACCCACACAGGGGTGGGTGACACTTATTAATATGCTAAGTAGAAGAAGTCAGATGTGGAAATCATGATGTGATGGATCAGAGTTAGAAGAGGGGGTATGTCAGTGGCTGGCTTCAGAATGCAGTGGTTACTCTTGGGGGGCAGTACTGATGTTTAAAGGGGTCTCTGGAAGGCTGGGGTCTATAGCACACTATTACCAAGAAATAGTATCCTATTTCCTCAGTTCGATGCTAGTTGCGAATCTCTTCCACTTTCAAGGTTGTGTCGAGCTGTACGGGTATGGCTCCTGCACGTTTTCTTGTACAGAAATCTTTCTTGAAAAATGAATTCCCCAAGAGAGAGAGAGAGACCATTATCTTTTACTGATCCTCACTTCGTTCATCTCCATCCAGTGGGGGTCTCCAGAAAAATGAGTGAAGGAGGAATCTAGACTTGGGTTCATGGCCAAAAGTAAAAGGAAGAAATGAACATGAAGGGCTGGGTTCTGTCTGGGTGCTGAGGCCAAGGCTTGTGCTCTCACGGGAATGGGATCATGAGGTTTGCAGTACACACAGGACATGCAGCCCTAGGGGATAGTGGTGTGATCAAAGTCAGTGAAGTCAATGCAGCCAGTGAGTGGTGGGGGCAGGATCTGAACACAGATCACTCTGATGCCAGAACCCAGGCTCGTGGTACTGTTGTTCCTGTCTGATACACATAGAATAGGTGACACCGGTCTTTAATCTCCCCTGTTTGGCCACCATCAGTGCAATGCCTTGGCGAGTGAGATTTATGCTTTTGTCAGGCGAGCTCCCCACTGGCCCTTATTCGCATGCTGCTGATGCTGGGAGCTGCACTCTCAGTGAGCATGTGCAAAGGTTCATGCTTTCTGAGAACGGCCTGTCTCTTGGCTGGGACAAAGCAACTTGTAGGTATCAAAGATACCTTGTCTGGCCGGGCTGGTGAGATGGCTCAGCAGGTAAGGGCACTGACTGCTCTTCCAAAGTTGTGACTCTGAGAAGAGGGGGGTAAGGTTCAACATGGACTCTGGGGTAAGCATCACACCAGTTCATACTGAGGGACTGGAAGGAAAAGTTTGAATATTAAGAAGGATTTCTGTTTGTTCTTTCAAAGGGCTGGAGCACAGACTGGCCTTCCTTTGGCTACGCAGTGTTCTTTCTTCTCTTAGTCTTTCATAACCCTTGCTTTCTGGGTCACCATTCTCCTCTTGGCCTTCATCTGAGGTCAAAGATTGTAGTCAAACTTGGGGGAAGAGCCTGGCTCACCTGGACTCACATCTCAGCTCAGACCTCATCAGCTCTCAGAAACCCTCCTGATGCCTTGAAATCGGGGGTGGGGGGCACCCTGTGTTTCCCCTCTTGCCACATTGGACTGTAGCAGCTTATTCAGACTAGAAGCCCCTAGTGAGCACGGACATTACTAGCCTCGCTACTTAATGCTTCAGGCCCAAGGTTCATAGGCTATGCATAGAGTAGGTATTCAGTGAACATTTGCTGAAAGGATGAAGACTAGTGCTCTGGAAGTCACTGGCCGATATATGCTTCACACAGCTTGTCTTGTTTGCAAAAGCCCCGAACATTCACTTCTCTGAGGCTGAGCATCTTCTCCTATGAAAGGAAGAAGCCGGGAAGTTCCAGTTTACAGCTGTCTTAGGGTTTCTATTCCTGCACAAAGCGTCATGCCCAAGTTGGGGAGGAAAGGGTTTCTTCAGCTTAAACTTCCACATTGCTGGTCATCACCAAAGGCAGTCAGGACTGGAACTTACACAGGGTAGGAACATGGAGGCGGGAATGGATGCAGAAGCCATGGAGGGGTGCTGCTTACTGACTTGCTTCCTCTGGCTTGTTCAGCTTCTTAGGTTTCTTATAGAACCTAACTCTACTAGCCCCAGGGATGGCACCACGCACAATGGGCTGGGCCCTCCTCCCTTGATCACTAATTGAGAAAATGTCTTATAGCTGGGTCTCTTGGAGGCATTTCCTCAAGGGAGGCTCCTTTTCTCCGTGTTAACTCCAGCTTGTGTCAAGTTGACACACAAAACTGGCCAGTTCAATAGTTAAAGCTTAGTACTTGGGTAGATCAGACTGTGGGTTTCAAAACAGACTCCTTCAGAAGTGCAGGCAGGGACCAGCATCCACTTAGAAATACCAGAGGTGAGGTCAATGGAAGGGGTCCCAGAGAAGCAGAGGCAGCGGGAAGGCAGGATGGCCTCTGAACATGGCAGCTGTCTGGACTGATGAGGGTGCACTTTTCTTGCTTCCCAGAGCCCAAGGGCCTAAGACTCCTCAATCTCAGACTTGCTGGTATCTGGAGCTAGATAAGTCTTTCTTGTGGGGCTTCTTTTGCTCATTGTTCTGCAGCAACGTGTGCAGAATAGTTTCTCTCCCCAAACTCAGGCTCCCTTGGAACTTCCAACATGACCCTTTGTTAGGACAAGGGCTTTCACAGGTGTTAATTAGAGTGGAGTCTGGGGATGAAATCATTATCGACTTAGAGTTGGTTCTTAGTGTAATATTCTGTAAGGTTGGCTTTGATTAAAATGAAAATGAAGGGCCGAGGAGATGGCTCAGTGGGTAAAGGCTCTTGCTTCCAAGATCAGCTCAAGTTCAGTACTCAGGACCCACTTGGTGGAAGGAGAAAACCATCTCCTGTAAATTGTCATCTGACCTCCACGTGGGTACTGGGGCACATGCGTTCATCCACACACTTATTCAACGAATTAAAGCAAAAGCAAAAACTATATAAAGGAAAACCAAATCTGGTGACTTAGGAAAAGAAAATAGCAAAGGACACAAAGTTATAGGGAGAGAGGCCACATAGAGAGGAGATGTGGGGTGTGGAGCAATGTAGCCAGAAGTCTAAGACACCAAAGAGAGCAAGAAGCCACCAAAAGCCAAGAAAATTGGGACGAGCTCTTCTCAAGAGTCTTCAGAGGGAGAAGAGCACTGATGACACCTTAACTTGGGATTTCTAACCTTCAAAACTATGATCAAAACCATCAATCTCTGTTACCGAGGCTCTAGGAAACTAGCATGAACAGCAATTCTAACATGCCATCGGATTAGCATGAACAACAGTTCCAGCATGCCATTGGATTAGCATGAACAACAGTTCCAGCATGCCATCGGATTAGCACGAACAGCCATTCCAGCACTGCCATTGGATGCTCACGGCATCCTCAGTTGCTACAAGCAAAATTAGTTCAGATATTTCCAGAAGTCTCCTGGGGGGGGGGGGTGTAGAGATCCCACCTACCTACTCACCGAGGACCACTGTGGTAACAGAGAAGATAGATCCAAGGCCGGAAAGGACAGAGATGAACTGAGATTTAAATTTCAGCCCCACCCAGGATGGCTACGTGATGCTGGGCAAGTTGCTTAATTTCTCTGCTCCACAGTGTCCCCAGGAGGGGACCAGGACACACACGGAGGAGCCTGTATCTCGCAGAATCATCAGTGCTGACGCAAAGAGATGATGCACAGAACGTGCTTTGCGAAGCATCCGACAATCAGCTCGCACTCAACAAACAGTAGCAGCAACAATGATTGGCCTCAGTGCATTTATTAGGCAACAGTAATATTACCCAATGTGTAACAAGTACACAGAGAGCTAACAATGGTGATTTCCTCTATTATTATTCAAATCCAGCAGGCTGAATCACTCAGCCATGCAATAATCTGTCCTGAGCAGTCTCCACACCCAACACCGCAGCACTGCTCCTCCGGGCGGGCGGAGGTGACGCTGGAGTGCCCGCCCATCTTCGTTTCATGTTTTCTACATACTTTTCCCTTTCCCGTCCCATGGACCATAGTAGTCTTGTAGGATGCATAGAGTAATCATCACAAAGTGCTCCCCCCATTTTATAAAGGTGGAAACCAAGAGTCAAAAATGTTGGGAGGTTTACCCAAGTTGAGGCGAGCAACCAACCCGTGGCTGGAACCCTGGACCATTAAAACAATCTGCTTCTGGGGCTGGGGAGATAGATGGCTCAGTGGATAAAAGTGTTTGCTGCACAAGCGTGAGAACCTGAATTCAGACCTCATGCATCCACGTAGGCATGGGCACTAGAGGGTGCTGGTAACCTTGAGGCTGGGGAGGCTGATGTGGAGATAGGAGAAAGAGTGGCTGGGGCTTACTTGCCAGGCAGTCTAACCCCAAATCAGTAAGCTCTGGCTGCAGTGAGAGGTGGGTAGATCATGCTATAATCGCAGCACAGAGGAGGAAACAGAAGGACCATGAGTTCAAAGTCAACCTGGGCTGTATGGAAACCCTACCTCCAACAAACAAAACAAAAGCAAAATTTAAAAAAAAAAAAAAACCCTGATGATTAGAGGCAGATTTGAAGGACAAGGGGGCGGAGCAGCAGTCTGTGTGTTACAGTGTGTGCCATGCGTTCGTGCAAGCTACTCCACATCCCAGGTGCTTCTTATAACGTTAACAAACTTGCTTGGTAGTCCGTCCAGGACAGAAAAGACAGTAGAAAGGAGGAGGTAGGCTTGAAAGGAAACTGAATCTGCAAAGGGGGGAGGGATGAGCCAGGTGGGCACCTGAGGGAAGCCTGAGGGGGATTGTCAGGGTAAGGAAGGAGGGTCCAGAGACACAAGCCTGCCTGGCCTGTAAGGAGGGAACTGCCAGGGAACCGGTGTGACTAGAAAGAATTAAGTCAGGAGGTCCAGGTAGGAACTGAGTCAGAAGAACTAGCAGAGACAACTGGGTGAGCGCATCCTTTTAAGGAACTCTGGATCTCACCTGGAGCCAGACAAGAAGTTATCTGAATTCTATGCCAGGAGGCATGATCCAATTTATGTTTAACCCGTGCCTTGTCTGACTGTGAATACACTGTGATGGAAGAACGAAAGTCTTTCCTCCCTCCCTCCCTCCCTCCCTCCCTCCTTCCTTCCCTCCCGACTCCCTCTCTTCTTCCCTTCTCCCTCCCTCCCTCCCTTCCTTCTCTATCTCTCTCCCCCTTCCTCCCTTAGCCTTTTCTTTCCTCCCTTTCACCTGTCTCC
This sequence comes from Mus minutoides, assembly GCA_902729485.2. Taxonomy (NCBI): domain Eukaryota; kingdom Metazoa; phylum Chordata; class Mammalia; order Rodentia; family Muridae; genus Mus; species Mus minutoides. The sequence goes on along the minus strand of LR750035.1, from coordinate 116,769 downwards.
CCCCCTTTCCCATCCCTTCCCTCTCCTCCTCTATTATAGTTTTACTGACACATTACAAAGTACACAGTGACATGTAACTGAAGTCATTTAGGTAACAGATGATGGTGGTTTACACCTCGGTAATTGGAGCGATAAGAAGTTACATTCTGCATTTATGTTGGAGGAAGAGCCAGTGAAATCTGGTGAAAGATCAGATGTAGAGTTGAGGCTGGGGTACTCAAGGGATGGTCTAGAATGACTCCTCCATTTGCTGAACCGAACTCACGGAAGGATGAAGTCAGCATCATCTCAGATGAGGAAGAATGTGCAGAGAGTGGGTTTGGAGAGAGAGAGAGAAAAAAGACCATGACTAGTGGGAAGATGTGACGTTCGACATGCTTGTCACACAGCCAGGAGGAGAGGTTAAATGTGCAAGGCTGGAGTGGAAATGACAGTATGTTTACCTTACAGTTCTGATTTATAGTTGCTAGATAGCAAATGTATATACTAAAAAGTAGATGATGACCAACTTGGTATGTTTTAGTCTATTTATACCCATAGTGTATGTTCCTGTTCCTTATGTAGTCTTTCCCACAGTCCTATTTCACTGCATCTTCCTGCCCCAGGCAGCTACTGATCTGTTTCTGTCATTATAGACAATGTATATTTTTTGGAATTGCATACACAGGCATCTACACAGCATGGATCTTGTGTTTTCTGACTTTTCTCACTCAATCCTTGTTTTGAGGTTTATGCGTTTCCTCACCTGAAGTAGCACTGTACTTTTCTACCTCACTGATGGGCAGTAACCCACGCACACACAGCAATGTCTTTTCTCTGTGGGTAGACATTTGGCTTGCTTCCTGTTTGAAACTATTAAAAACAGAGTTACCTAGGGCTGGAGAGACAGCTCAGCAGTTAGGAACCCACATTGTTCCTTTCAAGGACCTCAGTTTGGTGTCGGGCACCCAAGCCGAGTGTCTCACAATCATCTGTAACTTCATCTCCAAAGGGATCTGATGTCTCTGGCTCCAGGCATCTGCATAAACATGATCACACATGCTTGTGCATGCACACACACACATACACACACACAAACACACACACACACACATACACACACACACAAAATAAAATTTTAAAAAATTTTAAAGCTGTGTGAACATCCTTGTCTTTTGGACTTGATATCTTTAGGTAGACTCAGGTACCTTCTCTTGGGTGAACATGTCAGAGTGCATAACTGGGACACGTGGTTAAAGTATTTTAGATCTTCAAGAAACTGCTAAATGATTTTCAGAGGGACTGTATCATTCTACATTTGGGTTAGCAGAGGAAGTCTTCATCGACAGCTTGATCTGGTCAGGCTTTTTAAGTTCTATGCACTTACATAGGAGTTTATTGGTAAGTTATAGCTTCCCCATTTACTTTCCATAAGGAAGGAAGGGTTGAGTATCGGCTGCTTCTGCTTTGTGGTCCATACACAGCTAAGTAAGTGCTGCAGGGGGCAGCTCTGTTAACAACAGACTAAACCTATGGTGTGGTCCCATAACTAGTAGTGAGTTGGGACGGCACTGTTATAGCCAGCCTAACACAGTGCAATGTATGACTGGCCTGTTTGTGATGCTCCTGGTGTAACCGAACCCAATACAATGGGATATTATACATATTTTATAATGAGGGTAAACCACTAGGTTGGTTTAAGTAAACCGTAGACTTTTAAATTTTATTATATATTCTTTCTGTTTACATACTGTCAAGCAGTATGCTGTGTTATACCGGCAACAGCTACCTGGGGTTTCTGTTTACCCAATCACTGCCATATATCACTCTCTGGTGTTTGATTTAATCTCGGGAACTTTTGTTTATCATGGCTGTGAGTGAGTTAGGCTGAACTATGAATATTTATACCCTTTAGTCCAGGAATGCAGTAGACCGCCTACCTTTGGGTAAGTACACTCTATGGTATGGTCCAATGATGCAGTAGTCAACAACCCATTTTTCCAGAGTGTTTCCTTGCTGCTAAGCAACACAACAATGCCCATTTGTTTGTTTGTTTGTTTGTTTGTTTGTTTTTGAGACTAGGCCTCAGGAAGGCCAGGCTAACCGATACCTCACTATGTGCCTGAGGATAACCTTGATCTCCTGACTCTCCCATTGTGACTCTCTCATCTGTGGAGGTTCCTGCAGGTGTCTCACAGGAAATTGAACTCCCCCCCACCCCACCCCAACCCCCAAGAAAAGCTAAGAATGAAAACCAGGCACAGATTGACTTCGTCAACCTGCATCAGACTTGGGGAAATCTAATTTCAGGTGATTCATTGTCAGCCTATTTAAAACAGAGTACAGCTTGGGAAAAGGTTTCCGGGCAACATTGGTTCAATCAGTTCAATTCCAGGTGCACAATAAGCCTTAAGGTGTGTCTTTATAGAAACTCCTATATAAAGTGCATGTGACCACGGGGGTGGGTTCTATAACTAAAAGCCCTAGAATAGGGCTGGAGAAACAAATGGCTTAGTGGTTAATAACACTTGCTGTTCTTCCAGAGAACCCAGGTTCAATTCCCAGCACCCATAGGGCAGCTCACAACTGTCTGTAACTCACCTTCCATGGGATCCAACATGCTCACACAGGCAATCATAGAGACAAAACACCACTGCACATGAAATAAAAATAAAGAAAATAAAGAAAAAGCCTAGAATCTAATGTAGTCTCTGACCTCTAGTCTTGGGATGGCAGAGTCTGGGATAATCATCCTGGGGAATTTGGGGGAGGTCTGCCTCTATAGCAAAGATGGGGGAGGTCTGCCTCCACAGACAGCAAAAAGGTCACCAGGTCATTAACAAAATCCACTCTCAACTTTCTGGAAGGAATGCAGGCATTTTTGTCTCCTCCATTGAGGATACTCCTCTGCCTGATTAACATTCCAGGTTCTCTTCTCTGTGAGTACAAGGACCTCCATGCCCCCACAATAACCAATGCTGAGATCTCATGAGGGTACCCACACTCAGCTTGGTTGTGTGCACGCGTTGGTATATTCTTTAAATGGCATTAGGAGTTGGCGTTGATCATGAATGCAATCTAGGGGTGAATAAATACACAGTATCCCTTCTCTCCCCATTCCACATAAAATAATTCAAAATGTCTCTTTATAGCCTTTTTTTGGTCACAGTTGCCCCTCTTATTGTTTTAAACAGACTGCAGCTTGGTCTTATTTGAACTTCCATACATCTACAACAGAATCCCAGGAAAGAAATCCTGCTGATATCCACCCCCATCCCCCACCCCAGTGGTCTCCAAGCAGAGGGTAACTGGCTTGGAGACAACTGGCAGGGGTCTTCAGCAAACTGAGGGACTCTGGGGAATATGCAGAGACATACCCTCTCAGCAAATTACTAGCACCTTCATTAAAGCTTAAGGAGAATGCCACGCATTGCAGAGGACCCACTTGCGGCTATCGGTCCCTTTCTTTCTTTCTTTCTTTCTTTCTTTCTTTCTTTCTTTCTTTCTTTCTTTCTTTCTTTCTTGTATGTGAGTACACTGTAGCTGTAAAGCTGGTTGTGAGCCTTCATGTGGTTACTGGGAATTGAAATTTTAGGACCTCTGCTAGCTCCAGTCAACCCTGCTCTCTCTGGTCGGCCCCACTCAGCTCTGGTCAAATCGGCTCACTTAGTCCCTGCTCTCTCCTGCCCAAAGATGTATTTATTATTATACATAAGTACACTGTCACTGATTTCAGACGCACCAGAAGAGGTCGTCAAATCTCATTATGGGTGGTTGTGAGCCACCATTACGGGTCCATTTCTTACTGTCAGGATGGCCCCTGTTTACATACCATCGGCAGGGTACCATGCACCTCCTGCCTCCAACTTGAACCACACCACAGTCAATCGTGGAAAACAGACCTGCCCAAATTTCAGCGCTACCTGTGGAATTCTGGATTTGACAGCTTTCAAATTTGCTTTGGGGTTTACTGCTACTGTGGAATTCTGAAAACTTTTGATGTCCTTGGCCAAACCCTCACCACGGTTGCATCCACAAATTGCCAGAAACGGGGCTCTCTATGGAACTCATCCTTCTTAACTCTAGCTGCCCCATTTTCTAATTCCTTGAGGGAAATGGCTCTTCCCTCCCTCCCTCCCTCCCTCCCTCCCTCCCTCCCTCCCTCCCTCCTTCTTTCCCTTTTATCTTAGCAACAGGAGGCTACACTCCCAAGCCAACACAAAGAAAGAATTTCAGTATTAACTGTACTGTGACAATTTAATGATATATTATGTGCGTGAGCTAAGGTTTATGTTTTTCCAAACTTAACGCTCCTTGAAACACACACCACGTTACATGTATTTTTTAATGTGATTTTCGAACGCAAATCATAAAATTTACCATTAAAAAGTTTTATCATCTTAACCACCTTTAAGTGTACCAAAAAGTGCTGTTGTTGTAGTTATCCCAGCCTGCAACTTGTTTGGGTTTCTGACGTCTCATTAAAGGGCCCAAATTGCCACACATTACCCCAAAACACTAAAGATACACGACACTTTTAGGAACTTGTCTTGATACCTATTTTTAAAAAACAGCCAGTTTCTCTTTCTCTTCGAGCAACGCGAGACATTGCAGAAATAGAAAAACTGCAGCTTGTGTGTGAGGCAGTGACCACAGATTAGAATCCTCACTACACCACGGGGCAGAGACTTCTGCGAGTTGCTGCTAGCTTTCTGGACCTGCGGTTTATGGCTGGGAGGATGAATAGTATTATTATAGGGTCCATGCAAAGATTTGCATGAAATAAGCTTTAACATGGTGCCAAGGACCTAGAAGACACTGGGCAAACCGGAGCTAGTGTTGTGACTACCAACTGAAGAGTGACTCTCAGAGCAGTGAGATGGATTGCGTTTAGGCATCTGAGTAGGCAGGCAGGCACCTTTGCTCGGTCTCCACCGCGAGGCGCAAGGGAGGGGCCGCATCACCCAAAGCCCCGCCCCTATAAGTAGCGTTCAGTTGTCTAGGCAACGCACCGCAAGGTCGCGGCCGAAGTGAAGCGGGATATCTTACTGAAGGCTCTCAGAGCATCATAGGCTGAATGATGTCCGAGGAAGACTCGGATAGCGCGTATACTGACTCCCAGACGGAGGAGGAAGGCGATCTGCCAGTCATCCAACTGTGCGGGCTGGTAGAGGAGCTCAGGTACCGGCACCATGAGGGCACCATGAGTCTCTGCAGCCTTGGCTGTAGTTTGCAGACTACTCATATCTACGCGGAGCCCAGCGGGCCCACATGGCATTACAGTGGAGAAAGAACTTGTGTTTGACTGGTTAGCCTTGCTGCTTGCTTGCTCCTGAAATGACAAGCCACTGATGGAACCAGGACAGGGTGGAGGGGCAAGAGGGCCGTTGGCCTTGCAAAGATCAGACAGGATTTAGTGAAGCTAGAGCTTTGGCTTGGTGTCTTCCTGGTGCTGGGAAGCCGCCATTGTAGTCTGTATCAGGTACCTAAGCCCTTTTCCAAAGTTAGTATTAAGATAAAATTAACATGGCGGCTGAGTGAAAACTAAGCGATTGAAATGATTTGCTTGAGGTTTTGTGGGCCGAATAAGGATTTAGGCGTGGAGATGGACTGAGGGGAATGATTGGCCCAGGGCTTTGTATTTTCCACAGTCTGTTTTCTATCTTCCACAGTAGGTTATCTGGATATGAGGATTCCATAATGTAGTTGAGAGTCAGTGTACAATGTATTGATATTACACAATATTCTGTTTCCAGCAGCCAGAAGAGGTGTTGGTTCCATATACCTGTAAATAGTTTATACCAGAATGGAGGGATTATTACTAATTACCATTGTGAGTGTCTGTCATATGCCATGGTCTTGTATGTGAAACAGCCATCCTCAGAGGTACATGCTTTGTGAAGTTTCCTTGTGAGTGTCTATAACTGCCAGTCTTGTATATCGGCCAGCCATCTTAGGAGAGAAACACATTCTGAAGTTTTCTTCCTTAAGATCCTGTAGCAGAGATTCAGACCCGGGCCCATGGAAGGCTCCACCGAGAATACGATAGGTGCTGAAAAGATAAGTCGTAATGGTTTTCCTGTTTTCCATTTGGCTTCTGTACTAATCTCATAATTTAGGAATTAGTTTAACAGTATGTGTAGGTCTCAATGTCACCCTCTTTCAAACATACATATGTGAGTATGTGCACGCAGTGAAGTGGGAAAGTATTGGAACTGGAGATATAGCTCTAGCCCCTGCCTAGTATTCATAGGGCTAAGGGTTCAATCCCAGTACCCCACCCTGCACACCCCCCACACATACAAGACACATTAAAGTTGGGCATGGTGGCTCGCACCTTTAGTGCGAGTGGAGTTTTGTGAATTCAAAGTCAGCCTTAGTATACTATGACCAAAGCAACTTAAAGAAGAAAGCATTTAATTTAGGGATTTACTGCTCCAGAGGGTTAGAGTTCATGATGATCATGGTAGGAAGGCAGGCAGACATGGCTCTAGAGCAGTAGCTGAGAGCATTCATCCGACACACAAGCACAAGGCAGAGAGCAAGTGGTGACTATGAATGGCCTAGGCTTTTGAAACCTCAACACCCACCCCCAGTGACACACCTCTTCCAACAGCATCACACCTCCCAATCCTTCCCAAACAGTGTCACACCTCCCAATCCTTCCCAAACAGTTCCACTAGACAAGCTAGATAGGTTATCTCTGCTTGTTTAAAAAACACTGTTCAAGCCGGCCGTGGTGGTGCACGCCTTTAATCCCAGCACTTGGGAGGCAGAGGCACATGGATTTCTGAGTTCAAGGCCAGCCTGGTCTACAAAGTGAGTTCCAGGACAGCAGGGGCTACACAGAGAAACCCTGTCTCGAAAAACCAAAAATAAATAAATAAATAAATAAATAAATAAAGTAAAAACCACTGTTCAAATATGTCTTCCGTTTATGATAAACATCCAGTGGAATTTCTAGACTGGAGGCTGGTGGTAAAACAACAGAGAACCACAAGCCAAGGGAAGTATCTAGAGATGATCGGTGGTGTGATTAGCTTCAAGAATGTGGCCATTCAGAAGAACTTTTACAAATGAGTTAGATGACGTCTGAAGATGACAGCAACTGTCATCAGAAGAACATCAGCACTCTGAATCTTGTGGCTTCTCAGACTCAATAGCCAAGAGATCTAAGATACTCTAGCAGAACTACATGGCCCAAATCTGACCTCAGGCCACAGAACCCCTCGCCACTACGCTTAAAGAAAGGTGATGTTATTATTATACCTGTTGTATAGGTGAAGAAAGGACGGTACCAGGAACACGTGTGTCTTACAGAAGGCCATGGGTGGCCAATGATGTACTAAATACTGATTACTTGGGGATGCTATTCACAGAAGTCACTTATGTGCCCTGTATCTTGCAGCTATGGAAACTCTGCTCTCAAAACAGAAACACAGATGTTCGAGAAATATTACTCTAGGCTGGAACCCAGGGAACACCGAATGCCACGATTGTCAGATATTAAAATAACCGCAGCAGAATTTTCACAGGTACATGATGAAAGGTGAACAGGACTTCATCCTGTTGGCCTCCATAAATGCAAATAGTGTGTGTGCGGCTGCCTTTGGCATGTCTTTTTGGGTCAAATGGCCATAGTACTTCCTCTCTTCTATTTTCTAGTTATTTCTTCCTTTCTAGTTTCTTTCAAGTGAGGAATCCCATTCAGTTAGTAGCTGACTATTTCTGAATACCTTAATATATATGGGTGAATTCCTTGCAGGTTAGTAGGGTGGCACACACCTGTTATCCCAGCACTTGGGAGGCCAAGAGAGGAAGGTCACAGAGTTTGAGGTCAGCTACATAATAGGACTGTGTCTCAAACAAAAACCCAAGGGCTGAGAATGTAGCTCAGGAGTAGAATCCTTACTTGTTAGACACCAGGCTCTGGGTTCAAACCCTCCCACTGAAAAAAAGAAATCCCCTCAACTGGGGAATCAGTTTACAAACTCGAAACCAGGCATGGCTGCACATGCCTTTAATCCTAGAATTCAGGAAGGGGAGGCAAGCAAATCTCTGAGAGTTTTATGTAGCCAGCCTGGTCTACATAGTGAGTTCCAGGCCAGCTAGGATATACAGAGAAACCCTGTTTCAGAACAACAACCGCAAACAAGATCTATCCAGCTACATAAATGAGTGAAGTTCCTGTCTGTCAGACTTATCTCAAAGGGCGAATCCATGTAGGTCTATTCTTTGAGGGGCAGACAAATGTACGCTGAGGTTCACACTTTATCTGAACCACCCTCTATGGTCCATTAAGTGCCTAGAAAATTCACAGGTTTTGTCTGTTTTGCCAAACACGGTGGCTGGGACATGTAGGAAGCCACACCTGGGCCTCCCCAGCAAACGCCTCCGAGAAGCCCGGGGCTCCGAGAGGCCCCACCTCTGAGAGCCGCCACCCGAGCCATGACCGCCCACGACCACGGCGAGAGCCGCCCGAGCCACGACCGTGGCGAAGCCGCCTGAGCCCCGACCCCAGCGAAACCGCCTGAGCTCCGGGAAGGCCGTGCGGCTCAGGGAAGGCCTGCGGCTCCGGGAAGGCCTGCGGCTCCGCCCCATTACAAGATGGCGCAGGGCCGGCAGGCTGCCAGGGAGGAGAGCCTAGTGCGCATGCGCAGCTCTCTCCTCAGGCCTCCTGAGGCAGTAGCCCCTCCCGAAGGGAAAATATGCTAATGAGGCACTGCTTGTAGTACCAATGTAGGGAAAATATGCTAA